>JAOEGS010009016.1:0-15291 GCA_025447755.1 Corythornis vintsioides | reverse complement strand
TGGACCCCAGAGATGGTCAACGTGGCCGTGGAGCCGGACTTGGAACCGGAGAATCGCGAAGGGATGCCCGAGGGTCTCTTGTCATTGTAATAGATCACAGTGACAGGGGCAGTGCCCGGTGTCTTCTGCTGGTACCAGCCATAGCTGCTGCTGCTCCCAGAGCAGGTGATCCGGACAGTCTGTGCCAGATTCGCTGACACAGAGAACAGCTGAGTCAGCACTGCCTGGACTAGGGAACCTGCAGAAGGAGAGGAGAGATGTGAGAAGATGTGGGTCAGCCAGTGGCCCCAGAGCAGAGACCTCCCTGGGAAGGACAGGGAAAGACATCTTTGGAGAATAAACCCAGACATAGTCAATGGCACATTTAGGGAGCAGAGCCCAGCACAATACATGCCAGCATGGCGTCACCTCTGGCAGCAGCAGCAGGACATGGCTATCAGGAGCAAGAGGCACAGGGCGGCAGACAAGAACCTACTCAGAACTTTGCAGGGACAGGAATGGTGCTCCCAAGCCATAAAGTCAACCTCCAGTGCTCTAGGACATGACAGGGAGGAAATTCACAGCCATGGCTGAGCAGGGGCGACAGGAACCAGCCTCAGCTCCACAGCTACAACTCTGCTTGCCCAGGAGGCAGACGGGCTGATACCCATCCTCAAATTCTGGATCCTGTATCTCATTAGTGACTCATTGTCACAAGATACCATAGCCACCGCTGCTGCTGTCCCAGCTGCTGCAGTAATAGACAGCCTCGTCCTCAGCTTGGACCCCAGAGATGGTCAACGTGGCCGTGGAGCCAGATGTAGAACCGGAGAATCGCGAAGGGATGCCCGAGGGTCTGTTGTTATTACTGTAGATCACAGTGACAGGGGCAGTGCCCGGTGTCTTCTGCTGGTACCAGCCATAGCTGTTGCTACTCCCAGAGCAGGTGATCTGGACAGTCTGTCTCAGGTTTGCTGACACGGAAGGCGGCTTAGTCAGTGCTGCCTGGACCAGGGAACCTGCAGAGGGAGAGGAGAGAGAGAGAAGATGCGGGTCAGCCAGTGCTCCAGAGCACAGACCTTCCCAGGCAGCAGCAGAAGGACTGCGCCTCTGTGCCCAAAAGTCCCGATGCCCCAGAGAGATCCAGAGCCCAGCACACAGCATCCAAGGCCAGAATTTGAGGGCACTTCATGGACAACAAGCAGCAATAAGAAGAGTGAGAATGACAGACGGAGTCAGTGCCTCCATCATGCTGACCAACATAGCTGCTGTCATAGCTACCACAGTAATAGACAGCCTCGTCCTCGGCTTGGACCCCAGAGATGGTCAACGTGGCCGTGGAGCCGGACTTGGAACCGGAGAATCGCGAAGGGATGCCCGAGGGTCTGTTGTTGTTACTGTAGATCACAGTGACAGGGGCAGTGCCCGGTGTCTTCTGCTGGAACCAGCCATAATAGTCGCTACTCCCAGAGCAGGTGATCTGGACACTGTCCGGTGTCCATTGAAACTGAGGGTAGCTGAGCCAGTGCTGCATGGACCAGGGAACCTATATATGAGAGATGAGAAACATGGGAAGAGGGAGAGGGAGAGGGAGAGACTGCTGCAAACCCAAAGGTGTTAACTCCCTACCATTGAAAGCTCTTTCCCCAGCAGAGGAAGCCATAGCAATGATAAGGAGGGAAAAAAAAAAAATAATCTCAGCATTGCCATTACCCTGACTAGCATCACTGCTGCTGTCGTAGCTACCACAGTAATAGTCAGCCTCGTCCTCGGCTTTGACCCCAGAGATGGTCAATGTGGCCATGGAGCCAGATGCAGAACCGGAGAATCGCAAAAGGGATGCCCGAGGGTCTCTTGTCATTATTGTAGATCACAGTGACAGGGACAGTACCCGGTGTCTTCTGCTGGTACCAGCCATAATAGTTGCTATTCCCAGAGCAGGTGATCTGGACAGTCTGTCCCAGGTTTGTGCTTTGGAACTCAATTCCTTTTCAAGCCTGTCTATCCACTCTCAGCCCCTCATTCATATGTGGCCCCCAACTTTCCCTGGTAGCTCCTATCCCAGTGCAGGCAGGTCTCTGTCCCATCAAAGATACCAAGATCTCTTAATGCTGGCACCTGCCTGAGTTGCTCAGCTAGGAAATGGAGGTTCTGTTTCACACCAGGGCACCATGACTGGGTTTCTCTCTGGAGCCACCAGACTGTGACAGTTCAATGAAGGTGTCTGCACAAATGCCCATCAGCCCTGGTTTTAGTAAATACAGTCTTAGCCAAGGGACATGCCAGGCAACAGCATGAATGCTCCTCTACCCAGCTTTGAGGAAGCAGCCTCTGCTGCTATCTCAGCCTGGCACATCCCAACCTTCCACTCTAAGGGCATCCACTGCAGCACCACAGCTCCTCGAGCCTGTTCACTTTCCCCCCCCATCCAGGCATTTCTCTTCTTTCCACACCCAGTCGACCCCACCCAGCAATGCACCTGCCCCCACTGCCCACCACACCGCCCCCTGCAGGCTGATGCTCAAGGACCACTCAGGCTATGGGTGCTCCAGTAGCAGAGACACTCACCCTGCTCAGCAGCACCACACAGAGAGAACTGCTCTGGTGACTGGTACCCGTGGAGAAGAAGGGTGAGCATCCAGCCTTCCCAGCTGCACACCACCCTTCCCACCCCTGCTGTTGCCTTTCCCCATTGTTCCTAAGCGGGAAGTGGGATAGGTCAGCTGAAGGGGTGAGGTGTCCTTGGGCATCTGAGAGACCCTGAAATGCTTCATGGCTGTATTTCAGGAAGGAAAGAGCAGCTTTCTTTCAGCCCTTGGAGGCCCCTCACATCTAATTCCAGACCCTCTTCACCTTTTAGAAGCATAACGAATAGGACCTGGACACATAAAGGCAGGGATTTATTATTCTAAATTTGCTTTACAGAAGAGGTTCAATACCAAGCTACCATCCCCTTCTTGTGACTCCCTTAGGCTAGGGACGCAGCAGCTTCACCTTGGACAAAGCATGTTTTCCACAGGCTTCTTTCTTTTAATCAGTAGTTTCTTCTGGTTGCGAATCAAGACTATCGAGTGTTCACAAGCAGTGGGGTGTTCTGGCTGCTGTGCCGTCCAACACGCAGCAGCAGCACCCCCACCTGGCCAGTCCCCACTTAACTGGAAAGAGAAAACACGGCGAGAAGCCACGAAGCAGCGCTGAACACGATTCAGTACTTCTTGAACTCAATTCTTTCTACTTTCACATCATCCTCAATTAGCTGGTACACATAAGTCACAACTGTGGAAGCCTGGATGTCCATCAGTACAAACGAAGGGATTATATTCCTAGGAAGAAAAAACATACTTCATTGGTCTTCCCAGTTGGTTTACACTTCTTGCTATTAACACACCTTATGTATTCTAATCCACTTCAGTTCCAAGGGCTGCAGAGCTCTGGGAAACACTGCAGTTTGCAGGCACTAACAATGCCTTGGGCAGAGTTGCACTTAGCTTAGGACAGCCTAAGTCATGTTAGGCTCGGACTCTAAAGCCAACAGTGCTTCCAGAAAATCAGACTTCCTACAAAATGTTAGCCTGCACCATCTGGGAAGAGAGCAAAGCTACAAAAAGCTGCTGCAACTCACCCCTCTCCAGGCCCAGGAAACAGCCCCAGACAGCAATGTCAGGTCACCATACTCAACATGTGAGCTGAACTGTTGTAAGAGGGGAGCCTCACTCTACTCCCTGGGAAGAAAGGGAAGGGGGGAAAACTGGTCCTCTGCTCCTCACCACAGCCAGCCACAACAGGCTAGTGCTCGCATTTCAGGCAAAACCAACAGGCTCTGCTGTGCTGGGTAGCTCAGGATCCCCCGCCCCACTCACCTTTCCAAAGCACTGTAGGCTCCTGTAGCTGATCCTGGGTTGATATACAATTTGTTTTCATATTCAAATGCTTCAAATCTGTGTGTGTGTCCTGAGATGAGAATGTCTACATCCATCTGCCTCTGCAGCAGTGCCAGGCTGGCCACATCACCCCAGGGAATAACTTGATGGCCGTGAATCAGCCCAATTCTGAATAGTCCAACAGTCACAACCTTCTCCTCAGGATAATTGAGGCTCTGAGGAGAAAGGCACAGACTATAAATCAGCCTCAAGGCCTTCACCTCTACAACGCAGGTTCCTACATTCTAACTCACAAGCCCATCTTTCACTGTTTGGTGGCACAAGATCTCTTTCAGCCTGTGGACCCTTGGGATGCTTGTATCCCACCCCAGCAAGAGCAACTGTAGAGCCCAGAGCAGGGAATTTTGATTGATCAGGAGCCTCAAGGCTGCCGGATAGTCAAACACCCAGAGACAAGACCTCACCTCCTGCCACTACACAGTGTCCCTGCAGCAACCACAGTACTTACGCCAGAGCTCAAGTGCACATATTAACCCCTGATATTCCACCGCCACCTCCCCCAGTTGCAAGCACAACAAGAAGGATCTCAAAAACATAAGTTTTTTTTCAGTCGTACTTATTCCTATGTCCTATCCCAGTGAATTACAGTTCAGGAATTGCTAATGCTGCAGGAACCCCTGAGTTTCATCGAGATTACCACATCATTTGGTAAGGCGGGCTGAGGAATTCGCAGCAGCAGCAGCGTTACCTCAAAGTCCCCCCTAACCACGTGGATGTCCGCGGCCAGAGTCCTGAGGTAGTCGTAGCTCTCTTTGGTGCAGAGGTTTCCCGTACACAAGATGTGCTGAATCTTTCCCGGAACCAGCAGCTTCTTGAACTCCTCCGGCAGACCGCTGCACCGCTGCGGGACGTGCAGGTCCCCCAACACCAGCACCAACTTCGCACACGGCAGGAAGAAAGAGAGAGTTTTAACCCGCGTTACTTAACAGAAGAGCACAAAGCCGCCGTACCGCCTGAGGGCCTGGCAGGGATTTCTGTCCCACCGCGCATTGAGGAAACAACCCCTCAGTGCGCCCGAGCTTCACCGGGCACGGTACAGCCCGGCCCGCTCCCGCGCGGGACCGCCGGCCGCCCCTACCCCCGCCCGCGGAAGGCGCTGCCCGGGCCGGGCCGCCGCTCACCATCCCGCTGCCGGCTCCAGCCACTCCGTTACCCTGACGCGCGCTGAGGTAACCAGGAACTGACGCGCCGCCTTTTCTCCTCCCTCGAGCCAATGGCAGCGCCAGCGGCTCCACACGTGACGTCGGCGGCCGTGGCTGGACCCCAGCGCCCGCCCCTGGGCGTGCCCGCAGTGCGGAGCACGCGTGGAGAGGCAGAGCCATTCGGCCCGTTCCGTTCACCACCCCTCCCCCGACGTGTTTTCAGTGACAGCTGTGGGATTCCTGGGAGGGAAATGCTCATGGAAAGTACCTCCGGCGTTAACCGCGGGGCTGTGCGGAGCTGCGAGGCCAGGGGAGATGGCGACGAGATGGGGCGGGGGGGGAGACGCCGGGGCCGTGAAGAGGCGTTGAGGGTGCTCAGGGAGGGGTCGGGGCCCTCCGTGGGCGGGGTTGTACGGGTGGGGGTCCCTGGTTCTGCCGAGACACAGCTCCACCCAGGCCCAGGAGGTCCCGCTGAGCTCGGCCTCAGTGACTACCGAGTGGGCAGTCAGTGACTTATCCAGTGACTACCCGAACTGGGTACTCCAGGGCACGGCTGCGGCCCCGCAGACAGGCACCAGGGGTCTCCTGTGGCCGCCCCCACGCACACGGGCTTACAGAATTAATGGGTGAGCCTTTCAGATTTCCGAGTCCAGCCATCACCCCAGCGCCGCCAACACACGAGACACCTGGCTGAGGATTAACCTTTATTAGGTGAGCCAAACTGCACAGAAGCCTAAGCCGGGATCAAGCCAACGTGGTGCCAAGTGCTGGAAGAGCCCAGGGGAGCCAGGCCATGGCAGAGCACTTCATCTTCCTGCTGCAGCAGAAGATCCTCACTCTGGGCTGAGCCCTGGCAGGTCACACACCACAGCAGGCTGCCTGATGTTCACATGGGGGATGTTTGGGGTTGAAGAAGAGGTTGCTGCCTCTCACAGCACAACACAGCAATGCTCAGCTTGCTCAAGCACGAGAGTGACCTTTTTTCTTCCTCCCAAGGCTGCCATTCTCCCTGTTACTGTCTTTGCATCAGGGTCGCAAGGAAAAATACTGGAGGCTTTTCTTCCCCGTTTCTAAAGCCAGTTGAGGGAATGTGACAAGGAGCAGTAATAGCTGCCGTTGTCATCATGGTGGGTGGATGTGATGATGAGGATGCAGGCATTGCTGGGGAGGTCTTTGATAGCAGAGAAGCGGTCAGGAATCTTGGCGGGCTTGTGTTTGTCTTGCTCGGAGTTGTAATAGAGCAAAAACTGCAGGGAGTGCCCCGGGCGTTGCTGGTACCATGAGATGCCAAACTCGCTGATATTGTACGGGGGGCTCAGGGTGCAGGACAGCCGAGCTGTCTGCCCAGGCAGCACCACCACAGAGGGTGGCTGGATCAGCACGGGCTGAGCCCTGGAAGCTGCATATGTCAAGGATGCAGTTATTGATGGACTGAGTTATGTCCCCCATCCCTCCTAACTCCAAAATGCCCCCCTGCCCCCTTGAAGCAACTCTTTTACCCAGCTTTCATCCTACTCATCACACCATACAGCCCCAGAGCAAGATTTCCTGCTCAGACTAACAGTCTCTTGCAGAGCCCAGTCTTGCCCACCACAGTGCCCACCACAAACAGCAGCTGGCTCAGCCACTCCACCCTTACCTGTCCCCACCATCCACACCAGGAGCAGGACCACGAAGCCCAAGACCATGTCAGGAAGCAGAGGCAGGAAGGGAGGCTATTTCAGAGTGGGTCTGCAGTGTGACACGAAGCCCAGTTGTGCCACCAGCATGGGTGAGGTGTATGTAAATGACACAGGAGGCTTGGGGACCAGCTCTGCTCATTGCTCGCTTTGCTGCGGCTGGGCTTTGAGCAGGGGGCTCAAAACAGTGGAGCAAGAGCTGAGCATTGTAACCCACCACACACCTTCATGCCAGGCTGTTTCTTCCCAGTGCACTAATGCATGCACAGCCCACCCCACCACCTTCTGTCCTGGGTGCTGGGACACAGTGGAGAGGCATCACTGACCATCTCTCCTTTCTGAGGGGAGCGGAGGTTTCCCTGTGGTCTTATATTCAGACTTTTTCCCTCAGGCCCTCTGCCAACAGGTGTGCAGGGGGCCAGAAGCCTTAGCACACCTTGCCAAGGATGCTGTGTGGCAGCAGTGGGTAGGGGTCCAGCTGGCTCTGCTGCCACCAGGGAGAATGAAAGTCAGGACATGCCACGGCCCCCAGCAGCTGGCTCATCACTGAAGCAACATAAGGAAAGTTGTTTCTCCCTTCTCCATCACTGTGACAAGAACGACCACATGACAGAATGCGCTGGGATCTGCCAACAGTGCCAAGAGCACTGTCTACTTGCCAGGGCCACCTCAGGAACAGCAGCCCGGGGCAAACACATGACTGTGTGGGGGCGGCTGCTGAAGGCACCCACCAGAAGGCAATTCCCAAGGGAGCAGGTGCAGCGAGACAGGGCTGCAGCTCAGCTGGGGCCACGTGCAGAAAGCCAGCAGACCATCGCAGCGAAGGCTGCCAGACTCACTGGGCATAAACCCCTCCTGGCTGCGTCACCATCACAGGGTCCACGTGCCACAGCCAGCCACAGCAGGGGCCAGCCTGTCCCCAGTGTGTCGCTGCCCCTCCTGCCACCAGACTCTAGCAGCGCTTCGCTGTGTCCCATAACCCGTGGCTACCTCCTGCAACATCCAGCGCAGACCCCAAGCCAAATGTTTGCAAGTGGTTCCTCATGTGTCTGTCCCACATGTGCTCTGGGTTTGAAGGAAAATGGAGCTCCAAACCAAAGCCCTGCCTGGTTAGAATGCCCCAGCACCACCCTTCTGGCACAGATGGATCCCAAAGAGGAAGCAACCAACCAAGGTTGTGGCACAGCAAGCTGGGCACTTGTGAACAAGGCTGGTGCACCCATTGGCTCATCTCTTTTATCTATCTTATCTAGCAGTTGGTCTAACAAAAGCAGCTACCCACAAAACCTTGCCCGGGTCACTGGGACACAGCCTCCCTTGGGAGGCAGCGAGGGGGAAATGAGAGTGAAATGCTGTGACCAGGTTAATCAGAGCAGTTGTAACAGAGATGCCAGAGAAGCAGGGTCCACATCTGAAATGCCATGAAGTAGTGAGGTGCCAGTTTGACCTGATGGGACCATGCAGCACCTTGCCCATCTGGGATGCAGGCTTGCTGCAGTATGGGAGGGCAGCAGGGGCTGGTGTACACTAGATCAGATCTAAAGCTCATTCAAGGCTGGGGCTTTGCTCTGATACCTTCCAGCCTTGTAAAAACCTATTCTTGCAGCAGATCAGCAGCTTGTGCTTCATGGAGCCAGGCCCCTGAGCCCATGCAGGTACGAGCATGATGCAGACACAGATGCCCAGCCATTGCCCACCAGCTCTCCCCAGACTCTGCTTGACCTGGTTTTCCATTGTGCCATCTGAAAAAAAAATTTTACAAGATTCAATACCTGAGATTCTGCTACAGGATATCTGAGGTAATGAAACTTTAATATGGCACCTTGATGTGCAGCAATGCCCAGTGGTTAAGGAACAGGGCAAGAGAGCTGTCAGCATCCTTTCCCTCAAAAGTGACATCTTTAACCACTACATCATAAATCAGGGAGGAATGCCATCCCGGAAGCACAAAGCTAATTCCAGGGAGGGTGGCCAGAGGCAAGGACGAGTTTATACCCCTGCAGCTCTAGGGCATCACTATAGGCTTTTCTGCTTAGCCAAACACAACCAGAAGAGCCACAGGGCAGAAGTGACAGTGGTCAGCAGTGCTCCTCTGCTCCCAGCTGTGTGGGAGGGGCTCCCAGGCCCAAATCGTGGACCTTGGCTTGAGAGGACAGCTAACTGCAGCTGATGAGAGGGAACAAGCAGACCTTGGCCTGGCCTTGCCTACTTGGCTGAGAGCCTTTGCCTTACCCCAGACACTGGTGGCTGGAGCCACCAGACGCACATGGCTTAAGCCTTTGCTCCCTCTGCTATTTGAATTGGATCACCACCTCCAATTACTGACACGCATCAGACCCAGGGATTACTCAATGGTGACAACCTTGATGAGCATTCATGGTCAAAGTGTGGCCCTGTGACTCAGCTACTCTCTCCCCTCATGACCAGAAATTTGTAGAAGGGAATGAACCACTGCTTTTCCCTATCCACATTTGACAGAATGGACAGGTATCATGAACCACAACAATTTTCCCCTAATCCTAATTTGCCCCTGCTCTTAACCTGAAGCATTCCCAGCAACAAACACCAGCAGACATGACTGTAACCAAGCAGCTCAAAGTGCTGTTTAAAGCTCTGCCCTACCTTGGCTGATCACAACTTCACACCAGCATGAGGAGCAGGGTCTCCTGCAGACAGTGCTCAGGAGACTGTTTTGCTATGGTGACTATGAGAGGCAAGAAGCTCTGCACTTAACCTGATGCTGGTGACCTTGAGGTCATTGCATAATTCAACCAAGGTTAAGTAAGATCAGCTGACTGTATCTGAGTCACAGTCAGGTCGTATTTTCTTAGCTCCAGGGTCAGAACAGCTCTTCAGGAAGAGGATGTTACTGAAAATACTATAGGCCACAGCTCAGGTTACCTCTCTTCAGCCCCTCCTCTGCTTGGGGTGCAGCCAATCCAGTCTCAGTTCAGCAGTAGATCTGCTTTTGCCAAGTCATGAAGGCACAATCCTTGGCAACTCCAGGCTGCAGGAGATAAACAATCATGCCTTGTCCTTTACACAGCAGACAGCATTAGCATTTTAGTAGCTCCATTTTAGCTTGGGAATTCAAAAACATGCACAAGTGATAGGTCGAAATAAACTTTATTTCTCTGTAATAAATACAGCACTATCTAAATTTTTAAGACCCAGTGGTCCAACCATTCCTTCCCTACTAGTCTAGAAGTGAATTATCACTAGAAGACTCTGGTCTGGTCAGTCTGTTCTCTCCAGCTCATCCCCATTCATCCTTCTGACCCTGCAGGCAGCAGGGCTCTCTCTACACCACACTCCTCTTTCCTACGAGGGAGCAGGTTCTTCACAGGAGAGAAGAAACACCTACAGGGGAGAAAGCACAAGCTCATCATTAGGTCCTTATTTCAGTAGCTGGAGTTAAAAGCTCTTACCTAAGGTGATCAGATCAAGACATAGCTACTGACATCTACTATTAACAGGTGCAGCAGGAATTAGGGAATTGAGCAGGAAACGCAGGAGAATCCCTGCTGTGCTGCTGCACAAGAGGAACCTCTAAGAGGTTCCTACAGCCTACTCACTTTCAGAGACATGGTCAGGATCACTTCTGTACCTTCCAGGCCTCTGCTGCACTCCAGGTCACCAGAAAGGCAGAACTGTTTCCCGTGTAAAGCTTTGAAGGGCACTATAACCTCAGGAGATTGCTTTTGCCATCTCTGAACCAACTGGGGTACTCTCCTGGCAGCAGTTCCTCACTGCCCAGCCCTCCTGGGGGGTCAGGGCACAGACTCACCATTGCTATACTTGCACTGCTTCAGAGCCTCGTTGAAGCCCTCGCACAAAGTCAGGTCTTTCTGGTTGGTAGCACATTCCAGAAATTGCTTCATCTCATAGTGGCAGGGTCCATAGGGCGACTGCTGGTACACGGGCTGCTGTAGGAAAGGACTTGCTTAGGGAAGGAGGTCCGGGGAGGGGGCGGCAGAGGCACCTCCTGCGGCCAACACGACGGCTCCTGGTCACCTGTCCTCGCAACAGGCCTGTCACCTTGGGCTGCCTGTGTCTCTGTCCTTCACTGCAGGGCCAGAGCCGCCGGCGGTCCCGGCTTCCAGGACAAGCTCTGCCCGCCTAGATCCCACCGCCCCTCCCCGCCCGCGGCCCCGCGCCCACCGCCCGCCCCGGGCCCGCCGCGCAAAGGCAGAAGGGCACACCTGAGCGGGAGCCGCCGCCGCCTTGGCCGGTTCGGAGGAGCCGCCGCTGAAGGCGCCGGTAATGGCGCTGCCCACGACGTGTCCCACGGCGGAGCCCACGGCCACACCGGCCGCCGTGCTCGCCATCTGCGCCATCAGGCCGGGCTGCGCCGGCTGCGCCGCCGGAACCGGGGCCGCTGGGGCCGGACTGAGGAGAGAAGCGAGTCAGAGAGGGATGGACAGACAGACAGACAGACAGAGACACACCGGTCTAGACCCCGGCGCCGTCACTCCACATACCTGGCGTGGGCCGGTGCCGCCGCAGGCCGCGCTACACTCCTGCCGCCTCGAGCCATCGCCGCGCTCTCGCTCTCTCTGCTCCCCCCGCCCCGTGCATTGCTATAAGAGCCGAAGCCCCGCCACGCCCTTCTAACGCAGGGAGGGCGGGGCCTTGCACCGGGCGCATGCGCAGAGCGCGGTGATTTTGTGTGTGTGTGTGTGTGTGTGTGTACGTACACATACCGCCGCCAGGCGGCGCTCCCGCCCCGCGGGTCCAGCCCAGCTCCGCTCACCGTGCCGGGGGTGCCCGAGAGGCGGTGGCTGCCCCTGGCCCGCCCGGCGGGCACCGCGCTATTGGCCTCTGGGTTTCCACCCACCAGCAGTGTCTCGTCCAAGCAAACCGAGCTGTGAGAGTTCCCGTCACCGGCGGAGCCCGGCCCTCGACAGCCGAGCAAAGTAACGGGGCTCAGGCGCGGTACCTGCCCGAGCAGAAGACAACCTCCTCCGGGAGCAGCGAGAGGAGTGTCCTCCAGCCCCGGCAGGTGCGGAGCGGGATGACCCGGCTGGCCCCGCACGGCCAAGCCTGAGCCTCCTGCCCGTATTTAACAGCCCCGTCCCGAAGGCTCCGTGCAGGGGCCGTGCAGCCCCCACAGGTGGCAACGTAGTGGGAGGATGGAGTTACACTAAGGTGATGGCTTCTGGCCAGACAGGAGACACTGACCACAGCTCTACCTGCTCTAAAATTGGTTTTGACTTTGTTTTCCAGTCTGTCCCACTATGCTGCAGCCCAGCTGGGATCATAAACACATTTTGATGGGTGAACTGGTACCTCCCTGTGCCCAAATTCAGCATGTGAAGCAACAGGGCAGCTCCAGAGTCACTGACTCAAACATGGCTTAGCTCGTTTAGGCTCCTGCCACTGGGTGAGGACTGTTCTGCTGAGCACTTTAGAGCCAGAGCCTGTGATGAAAGCCAAAGCTCTGTACAGTCCAGGAAGGAGTGAAGAAACACCGACCAGGTGTGGGCAGAGCCAGCAGCTGGGGGGGAACAAGGTGGCACTGCCAGCACGCGATGAGCACAGCAGCTCTGCTGTGAAGACTGCTGCAGGTGTCATGACAAAGAAGAGCTTCAGGGCAGTGTGATGGCTTTGGAAAAGCTCAGAGGCTGCTTCTCCCAGGTGTGGAGCAAATCAGGAGAGAGCATGAAGAGGCTTGTTAGAAATGGGCAATGGAGACAGCCTCTGTTTCACAGTAGATGATGGGTGGAGGAGAGGTGGATAATGAAGGGCTGGGAAAGGGAACATGAACAGTCCACAACTGAGGCAGTGAAAAGAGGGTGCCAGGGAGGAGCGTGGGGAGGAATGATGTGGTCTAAGCCATTGACCAGCACAACAATTTTTGCAGCAGCCCTCTGGATACAAACCAGTAGATCAAGGAATGCTTTGCAAGGCGTGGACATTGTTGGGAAGTAGGAATCCATGGAGAGATGATGATGAGCCCTCAAATCACAAAGAGACAGGCTGAACGACGCCAGTTTTACCTTCAAACAATTTCTGGACAGTCATCTCCTCCCTGGCAGACCAGCTGGTCTCCATGGCCTCTGTGGGTCTGTGTCTGCTCAGTGTTTCCCCAGGACAGGCCTGGTTGCTTGCTCCATTTTCGGATGTTCCTTATGCACTGTGGAGTGAAAGACATTTCCAAAATTGAGAAGGATCCGTAAGTTTTCCAGGAAAAAATAAATAATAATCATTATATATATATATCTCCCAGCTATGTTATGTCTCCAGAGCCATATTAATACATTCAGCAAGTTATAAAAACCAGCTTTTTGGGCTGGTTCACTGACTGGCAGGAATTAGAGAGCTCAGTTACTGCAGGGTTGGCAATTAGCTGCTGTGTGTTTTTGTTGAATCAAATTTCCAGGACGAGGGGAAAAGTGTCTGTAAAGCCACCTCCTTGGCACAGGAGCTGGGTGGGCAAGTGGAGAGCTGCAGCTCCTATGCTTCTGAGGACCCAGACTGTGCCTCACACAAACACAAATCTGGTCTCTTCTGAGGGGAACACCTCCAAATCCTTCCTTCCACAGCACCAGGGAGCTCACCTGCCTGGGAGTTGTGCTGTGCAGTTCTTTCAGCTGCAATAGCAGCATTTTACATGTAGCTTTTGCTGGTCTTTTGCCCACTATCAGAAGAGGGGCTCAAGACATTGTAAAGCCAGAAGAACGGAACTGGAAAGCCCCAGCACCGGCAGCACCTGTGTTCCCCACCATGGAGTGGGGTTCCCTTCCCCATGCATCCCTGTCCCACCAAACATGAGCACTTGTGGGGAAACATAAACTTTAAAACATGAGAAGAAAAGGGTGACCTCAGGGAGCCCCTCACAAGGAAACTGCCAGGGTGAGAGGTCAGCTCTTTGCCATTAGCATGGGAGAATGGTCAGCGTGTGGGACTGGGGCTACCACACCACGGGCTCCTCTTCCCTCCTTGGTTGTCCCTGCTTATAGGAAGAAGTTGGGCATGTGCTGGCAGGAGGAGAGGATGTACTTGCAGGGGGTGCAGGGAATGCCAAGCCTCCAGCCATGAGAAATCAAGGTTCATTAGTTCCACAAGGCACAGAAGAACTTGCTGAAGGAGCCAGGGTTTCAAGCTGAGAGCGTCTCTTTAAGCTGCGTCTGGGGGACCCTTTGATTTGCTTAATTAGACACAAAGTTTTTCTGTGCTGTGGGAGGCCAGGTATGTGCTGAGGAGCACAGCTATCCTGGGTTTACTAATGAGATAATTTATTGTGGCTGTCTGAGAGCCTGAGTGTACACAACTCCACCCGCACACACACCACCCACTCCAGGCCCTCTGTTCCCAGCTGGAGAGTCCTCAGCACCAGAGGTGGAAGTTCTGCGTTAGGTCTCCCTGTGCAGAGCCCTGCCAAGGAGCCATCCTCCCCTCGGGGCACTTGTGCAGCAGGGCCCTGTTTGCATCTAAATATACCTCCAACAGTTTTCACTGCCTCCCTGGCCAAACTGCCAAATTCCCCTAATTTTCAGCCTAAATTGGATCTTCGATTCAATCAAGAGGCTTTGTTTCTGCCTCTCACTCTTCCCCTGCTCTAGAAGATCCCTCCCTACATAGTTCAAGTGTTAGGGCTTGCCTATGCTTGAAGGTTAACTCTAGATCAAGTGACACACAAATCTGAAAGACATTAACTAATTCCTGAATAGTTTTGGAAAGATTTACTCAAAACCAGTCATTTCTAACTAACTGGGTTCACTGTCCGGCCTGCACATTTCCTCCTATTAGCAGTAGGATCAGGTAAGACAAGATTTATAAAAAGCACGTTTGTTTTTTAGCAGCTGCTTTCTCCTCATTGCTCTAAAAGCAGATTATAATCTCCCTCTCCAGAGTTTGCCTCACTTAAATCCTCACACTGTCACAGCAGAGATGTGTCTACAAAGAGATCTAGGAATTCCCCAAGCACATTTTGATGGCAAGGGGTTGTTTCACAGGTAAGGAATGTGATACCTGGCCTCCCTGGCTCTCCTGCCTGGCTCTGCCTCTCCATCAGTGACAGAGCATGGGGCTGTTTTTACCAGGCTGCAGTTTCACAGGGCGCTTGCTTAGGGGACCAGTGCCCCCCACCAGTGGCATGTTACCACAGAAGCCTTCTCCACACAGCCACACCACTCTGTGGAGCATCCCTGCCTGCTGCCTGCCATGGGCCATCACCAGCAGGTAGCCACCTGGAGATGCTGCTGGAGCCTCCTGCCTCCTGAGCTACAGGTTTGCGCTTGGAGAACCCTAATTATTGCATGCAGGGGCAGATCTGGGCAGTGCTCTGGGTGTACCTGAATTTAAGTTATTTAGGTTAACAGCAAATTGCATGGGATGGTTGCTTGGGGATCTGGGCAAACTATTAAAAGCAGAAGAAAACGTCTGATGAATTAGCCAGTATTTTTGTTTGTGGACAATTCCCACACCCCCTACCCCCCCCCCCCCCCCCCCCCCCCCCCCCACCCACCCAAACCCCCCACCCCACCTCCTACAATCTTCTCCCATCATACTCACTAAACATACAATTTCAATTTTTATCTCATGCCC
>JAOEGS010009013.1:0-10984 GCA_025447755.1 Corythornis vintsioides | reverse complement strand
AGGGGGGTTGGACTAGATGATCTTCTCGGTCCCTTCCAACCCCTAATATCTATGAATCTATGAAAAAAACTGGGACGCAAACATGTGTTAGAACAGTTCCCCCTCTACCAGAACAGGATGGCGCCCTTGCATTTCACCACCCCGTTCTTTCGTCCCAGTTGAATTCTGTGCACCTTCTCCGAGCGCACTGTGTCCTGCAGTCCCGAATCCATTTAATTGCTCCTCACTGCACGTGCTAAATGAGATCTACCCGCTGGTTAATTTGCTCCTCTCCCCTTCCTGGCAGGGAGCCGAGAGACCGCTTTCACCTACGCCGTCAGCGCTGCCGGGGTGGTGAACGCCATCAGCCGGGCTTGCCGCGAAGGAGAGCTCTCCAGCTGCGGCTGCAGCCGCACCGCCCGGCCCAAGGACTTGCCCCGAGACTGGCTGTGGGGTGGCTGCGGGGATAACGTGGAGTATGGATACCGTTTTGCCAAGGAGTTTGTGGATGCCAAGGAGAGGGAGAAGAACTACGTGAGGGGTTCAGAGGAGCAGGCTCGCATGCTGATGAACTTGCAGAACAACGAGGCTGGTCGCAGGGTAAGATGAATGTTCTTTTCCTTTTCTCAGGGGCAGCCTCAGAAGGCTTGAGACAGCTAGATACCAAATTACTTAGAGGTTTAATGAGGGATAATCCAATGATGCCCCAGTAACAGTGTCCAGTCACATTCTCCATATTTTTGTGACTCCTATAGACACTACTGTGACTATTACAAACACTGTTATATTCCATAGATTTGGTTTTTAATGACAGGTTTTCTTTGCCAACCGATGACAGCAAGATTCAGAGTCTGTTGAGGTAGCGTATGGCACATGTGTGCAGACATGTAAGCCCTTTCCAAATACATTGGGTGTTGTCATGGCCTACTTTCAAGGTTTACGTCTCAGAAACTGGCTTCCCAGAGCTGTCAAAGTGACAGGCTGCTGGTGAAAAGCATCTGTTGGCATGTGGCGTTCTCTTCTACTGCCATCACTCAGATTTTGGGGAATAGAAGGCCAGAAGCAAACACTGAAAAAGGCTGCCTGCCTATCTCTGAAACTTAAGCCTAGCTCACTTACCTTGGTATTGGACAAAGCATCTAGGTGACAGGCTTTCCAAGAAGGTACACTGTTTTGATTTGGAGATCCCTAGGGATGGAGAATTCATCACTTCCCTCAGTAATATGTTACCATCATTAATCACCCCGTTTCAACACTGTACTTCATTATCATTTCATTTTATCTGGTGTCAGCTTCCAATCAGTTTTTTTTCCTGGCTTTTACACCTAGATCCAAGAGCCTCTTAGTAGTCAGAATTTCCTCTGCACAGATGTAATTTATTCACCACTCTTTCTTGAAAAATCAGGTTGAGCACTGAAGACTCAAAGGGTCTCATCAGCTATCAAAACATTGTCATGTCACCTCAGTATATTCTTCCTAGTTTTCCCATATCCTTTAAGGAACTGAATACCAGAATGACATGCTGTGTTCTGACATTGGTCTTAATCAGTTTTCTGCCCTTTCTTATTGTTACTGAATTATCTTTCCCTTTCTTATGTATATCTGTCTCTTCTGCATTTTGGCTTTGCTTTGCCACTGAAGATTTGCTGGTTTTTTGATTGTGAAATCAGTGTGTCAAGCTGAAGCATTGCAAATACTCCATAGTGCTTTTGCAAATTCAGGTTGGGATATATTTGCAGTAGATGGAAGACTGTAGACTTGAAAGCTGTAGAACTCAATGGTTTTTGGTTTGAGGTTGGTATTTCGTTATTTTTAATCTTGAAAAGACTGCATTTGCTTAGAAATGGGGGGGCATTCCTCCAGAGCATGAGCCTGAAAGTGATGTTCTTTGCATTACTTGTTTTAAACGTATGTTTGGAGTCATGGCATTGGTTTGCTACAAATAAATACCCTGCCTAAAATAGGGAATGAATAAAATACATTATTACACTATTTAACAGCCAGTCCTATTGCCTTAAGGGAGCCAGAGACGAGAGTATGGCCAATAGTTTGAGGTGCCAGTTGAACTGTAGTAACATCTGTATTGGAAGATAAGTCAGAAGATACTTGCTCTACAGTGAGGGTAAAACACTGCTCTGTCTTGTTGTTCCTGTTACATGGGCAAGAATCTCACTGAGTGTGATTTCAGATGATGGTATTGCTTTAGATGGAAGAAAGCTTTGTCCTGCTTTAAGGACAGAGCTAAAACCAGCCATGTCCTACCTTTCCTATAGTGCAGAAAGTTGTTTAAATAGTGCTTGGAATGCTACAGAGCCTGTGCTTCTTTGGACTGTGTAGACAAGCTCTCAAGGTGATTTCTGCGTCTCCAGTTAACACAGGACCTGAACAAAAGCTTTCCAAAGGGGCCAGCAAAAGACAATGGTATTTCAAGTTTGCTTTTTATAGATTCTTTAGAACAGTTGACTGTTTAAAATATCCTTGGATTAAATGAACACAAGTCATGTTAGATTAAATTAAAGGGAAGTACAAACCAGCATGTAATTCGGCGTGTGGATTTCAAAGAACAAACTGATAAACTAAGGAAGCCAGTTAGTAAACTCATCTGAGGAACTTGATGTGGAGGAGGTCTGGAAAGTTTTCAAGTCAAAGATGCTAAAGCCATTACAATTCTGAATGCCAAGCAAGGGAGAAAAAGCTTGCAGGAAGAATATCCAGACCTAAATGAATTGATAAGTACCATAGAGAAGCTGTTGGGAATAGATTGAGAGCCTCCTAAGAGTGGAAAAAAAACCCCAACCAAACTAACAACAAACCAAAACTCATAGCAAATAAATAATGAAAAGCTCTGTCCTAGAGGTCAAGAAGTGTAAAGATGAAGTGAGAACAGTAAAAAATCCACACTGAGTCAGACCTTGCAAAGGGTGGTAAATAAATAGGGAAAGGTTTTTAAACTTTGCAGATTGGAGGGGATTTGAAGGAAGGAGGCTGCTAGCCAGTGAGGGTGTAGTAGTTTTGGTCCCTTGAGTAAGCGAGCACTTACCTGGGGCTTCAGGTTGGAATGGGAGGCATTGCTCTTGGGGAGGGCTATCATGTCTGCTGCATCCTGGAGATGTCTTTTTCTGCCCTCAACACTTCAGCCTAGAGGAATAGCATCCCCTGGAACTGTGCTTTTGAGGGAAGCCAGGTAGGGTGGCCTAGGGGCAGGCAAGGGCAGTAGGCAGTGGCTGATGGTGTTGGCACACTGTGGGAGCCAGGAAGGCATAAGGAGGCAGCTGTTGTGTTCAGACAGGTAGAGAAAGAGGAGCTTAGCAGTAAATCCTGAAGTTTGGGGCCTCTGGACCTGAGATGGGTAGGATGTTGGAAAGGGCTGCTGATGGAGCGTATCTTGGGATAGGGTTGAATTACACAGATGGGAATCAAGTGTCAGCCAAGGGTTGGAAGAATGGAGGGCTCTGCAGTCAATGATAGTGGGTCTTTGGGATGGATTGAGTGGATGAGCATTTGGGGGTAGTAAGGAATGGAGATCCTGTGATCAGGAAATGAGCTTAATATGAAAGGATCTGGATGGAGATGAGACCTAGGGTGGCTCTGAGATGGCTTTTCTGCAGGTTCCAGGGTTGTGTGCTCAGGGTGGTATTTGACCAGCACAGGGCAGCCTTTCATCTTGGCTCTTAGAAATGTATCTGCATAGGAGCAAAGGAGAAAGGCCAGAAATTGGAATTACCACAAGCAAGGTGGAAGCGAAACTCTGGTAGTGTAAAGTTCCCAAGTCACAGGGAGTGCCCACTTTCTTTCCTGGCACTCTGAAAGAGCTGACATCTGGCAGCACAGGCAGTGTGACCATGGCAGCATTTACAGGATGACCTGCAGGAAAGGATATCTTAGGGAAAGAGGCAAAAAGGGAAATAATTGGAGAATAAATTTTCAAAGATTGATCACAACATCATTTAGAACATCACCAATTTGCTAGGAAAAAAAAAATCACCAACACAACAAAACAGAGCTGACAGAGCTCATTTATCTGAACTGAGCCACATTAAGACCATCATCTGATGTCTTGTATGAAAAACAGTCATTAGGAGACAAGTAGAGAAGAACTGGGCACAGCAGTGAGCTGCAGATGGCTGCAGCTGTAATGTGGCTTGGAAGGTGGTAAATATCCTATAATGTACTAGGGAAAGTCTTTTCATAACACATGAGGGAATACTAATGCCATTGTATTAAGCTCTCCTGAGGCCCCAAAATATTGTATGTTCTCATATTCCCAAGCAAAATTACCTCAGACTTGAAAAGGCTTGTTATGGTTGACCCAAGGGATAGGAATCTTTCCCTAAGAAAGGGGGCTAAAATAGCTTGCCATGTTTGGCCTAGCAAAGTGAAAGTTGAGAGAGGACATGACTGATGTCTGTGTTAGTGGGAGAAATAATAGGGGAGGAAAAGTACTTTTTAAGCTAAAGGCCAATTTGGCGCAACAGCAAATGGTCATAAAGTGAATACATTTATGCTGGAAATTAGAAAAAGATACTTTATCATTGGAATAGTGATTAGAATAATGGTGGCTGAAAACCTAATTGCTTTTAAAAGGGCACTCTATACATTTAAGGAAAATATTATTTGAAGCGGTGCCTGCAATAGCAAGAGATCATCATAACTGAGGAGGTCCCATCCAGTCCTGCATTCCTAACTGTGAAGTTTTCACTTCTGAGATTCTGGTTTTGGAACTAAGAAGGTGCACACGTAACTCCATACTCCCCAGAGCTGGTGCTGAAAGAAAGGAGTGCTGGAGATGAGCACTGCTAAGTGGCCACCAGGTGCCATCCCACATGCAGCCTTGCCCCACTTTCCCAGCCAGTGTTTCAGTTGTTGTCTTCCAATTTCTAGGCAGACTTTTGGCATGTCCCCTCACTCAGTTTCCCGTGGGTGAGAAAGTTCCCCTTGAAGGCTGAGGAGTGCTGCTTGCAGAAGAGGAGATTGCCCTGTGCTCAGTGGTTTTCAGGAGGAGCTGAATGGTATGGGAAGGGACTAGAGGTCTTTCATCTTTAGGGCAGTCCTGACCCCTTCACCCCTTCTCTCCACATAGGAGTCCTTGTGGTGGTGCCTCCTGGCTTTATTGTCCTTGTTTGTTTGTCTTTGACTGTTATCTCATTAAGTCCTTTCCTTCCATCTGTCTTTTTCTTCCAATCTTCCAGAGGGTCTCCATTACGCTTTCTTATTTCTCCTCATCCCTTATCTGTCCCTCTCTCTGTCAGACTGTGGCAGTCAGTCCTTCCATGCTGTTTACCCAGTCAGCATATGGCAGGCCTCTGTCATCAGTCACTTGAGCCACTGCCAGAAGAGCCTGCGAGGGGGTCAGGCTAATTGACCACATAGGAATTCCCCATTAATTCTCTTCCCGTTCCTATCCTTGCAAGAAAAGAAATGGAAGAGAACTTGGGCTTATGGGAAGGGGCTTTAAGCCTTTCCATTAGAAGCATTTTCCACCTGTTTAAGTGGCATGGCCATCGATCAGACCCTGCCCTCAGAACTGCCTGTGGGGTCTGGTATTCTTTACCTTGACCCGAGCCCGACTAGAGAGGAATTCTCCAATTTCCTCTGCTTTCTCCCTATCTAGGCAGCAAAAGGGGAGAGTGGGAGAGCCATTTGGCAGCTGAAGCTGTGGTTACGTCCACAGGACATTGATGGGGAGCTGTGGGGGACTGAGTGGCACCATCCATACCTGCGATAACTGGTAGTGCTCACATCCCCCAGCACAGCTAATACCCACGTGGACCAGATGTTTTGAGCATCAGTTGCTTAAAGCCAAGTCGGAGTGAACTCAGTCCCATGACATTAACTGAGAAGGATCAAGTTGCAGTGTTTTTCTAAAGGAACAAAGCCCAGGATTAGGAAGAATCATAATACTTTATAAAAACACATGCAAGGGCAAGGGAGGCACGAGTGACCTGGGATTTGACAGAACCATAACCAAAAAGTGCTAACACAAGCTTATAACAAGCAGGCTGGCAATGCAGTGAGGATATAGTAAGTGTCTGGGGCTTGGGAAATTCAGTTCTGTCTGGTTATAATACAGAAGGAATCCTTAAGTAACGGTGTGGTTGGTCCTCTGCAGTTGTAGTTTGATCCAAGACAAGTGCTTAACTCCCAGCCTGTAGCTGTTAAGATTGTGCCGTGAGGGATTGTCTCAGTAAATTGAGCTCCAAGGAGCAGAACTAAAGCTTCTCTGTTTTAAGGACTCACTCCATTGACTTTCTTGGGAGCTGTATTGGCCTCCATGTGATTTAGCCATTAAGCCAAATTGATTCTTCACTAGCTGTCAAAAGCACTAGACGTTAGTTAGACCAGGAGCAATGAGTTGTTGTAGAACTCTGACCTCTCGCTGCTGGTCCAAAATGTAGTCCTAGGCACAAAGTTTTTCTTGCAGTATGCTCAATTGCCTTAATCACCTACTCCTTGGCGAGAGAATGCAGAGAGCTGGGGAGCTTTCTTCCCAGTTGGTGAGTGAGGCAGAAAAGAAACCTCAGTGTTTGGCTGCTTTCTTCAGCAGAAAGCCTGGCTAGAAGGCATATTGCCATCTCCTTCAGAGCACCCTAGGTTTTTCTCACGTTCCTTTATCTCCCCCACCAGACAGATATTTTGCAGCTAATGCCAAACAGGCCGTGCTTGGCACATGAGATCTGTCAGGGGCACAGCCCCACAAACAGGCAGGGTGGTTGTGGGAGAGCAAATGTCAGCCTGATGGTGAGGTTATGAGGAGCAAGGGTTGTGGGTGTGGGGGGCAGCTGCTGTAACCTGGAGCAGCTCTGATTGCGTGGGGGTGTCAGCCCTTGGCTGTACAAACTCTTGTCCGTGCTGGTGAGTGCTGATGGGATCTCCTGCAGCGTGCAGCTTTGTACCTGTCTCTGAAATTAGTGGAAAGAACCAACTCAACCTGCATCTGCAGCTTAGTATGAGCGTTGTTATTCTAGAATGTTGTTCAATATTTATCTGTCCTCCCAGTTAGTGAGGCAAGGTAACAAACAAACGTCACAACAAACCCTGAGCAGAGCAAATACAGCACTCATTGGCCTGACCATTCAAGACTTCATTAATTTCTCTGCCAGATTTTCTGAGGTTTGATGCGACTACTACAACCCCCACAGACTCCTGAAAATGTAGCTGAGAGTAATTGTAAAAGCCAGCACCGAAAGATTTTGCGTTTGCTGCTTAAAACAGAGGCCCTTCTTCGTGGCGACAGTCCCGCTAGCGCGGGGAAATGGCTGGACACGAGATGGCGCAGGTTTGCAGCCGGGGCTTGCAGCTCAGCCCTGCTCGTCGCCGGTAACGCCTCCAGCAGAGGTGAGCTGCTCTGCTCCGGCGTAGAGATGTTCGTTTCTCACCAGCGCCGCCACCCCTGCCTGCTCCTCTCTGGAGCCATGGCTCCTCTGGACACTGCCCCTGAACGAGCTCCTCCCAGCAGAGATAGGGAAGGGTCCATGGATTTATTTCAAAAGGATGCAGATGCATCCCTACAATGATAGCATCAGTTCCTGAGAGGAAATGGGCAGGTTCTAGGGTGTTCCTTTTCCACAGCTCTGAATGCAGTACCATGCTGAGACTGGGGGAATTGCTGGAGTCCACGCAGAGAGGACTTGTTCTCTTCTAGCCTGCTCTTCACCCTGCTGTCAAGTCAAAAGCACGCTATGGGAAAAGAGGGTGGTGAAGTCCTGTTTGGTGGCAGTGTGACCAGCAATGGAAACATTTAGGGAACAGAAATGCAGCAGTTGCAATTGGAGGAAGAGGAAATTTTTGTCTCTTCCGAAGGGTGAAACAACAGAAAGTGAGGAGGTCAAAGCCTCTGTGAGACCAGTTACGATCACAGTAATTAAGCCAGCTGCTGGTGCAGCAGGAATAGACACGGCTTTGCCTGATGGCGTTTCTGTCCCCACAGGCTGTGTACAAGCTGGCAGACGTGGCCTGCAAGTGCCACGGGGTGTCGGGCTCCTGCAGCCTCAAGACCTGCTGGCTGCAGCTGGCTGACTTCCGCAAGGTGGGCGACCTGCTGAAGGAGAAGTACGACAGCGCCGCCGCCATGAGGATCAGCCGCAAGGGCAAGCTGGAGCTGGTCAACAACCGCTTCAACATGCCCACCCAAGAGGACCTGGTCTACGTCGATCCCAGCCCAGACTATTGCCTGCGCAATGAGACCACCGGCTCCCTGGGCACCCAGGGCCGACTGTGCAACAAGACCTCAGAGGGCATGGATGGGTGTGAGCTGATGTGCTGCGGGCGGGGCTATGACCAGTTCAAGAGCGTCCAGGTGGAGCGTTGCCACTGCAAGTTCCATTGGTGCTGTTACGTCAAGTGTAAAAAGTGCACAGAGATTGTTGACCAGTACGTCTGTAAATGAAAGGAGCCACCAAAGCAACAAATCTATATTATATAAATCTATATAAATATATTTTATATTTGTATAAATAAACAGATGATGATAATAATTAAAGAAGCTTATTTAAGAGACATTTTCGTTTTGAAATTGCCCCATCAGGCCAGCTGGTTTGCCAGTCCTTGAGTTCTGCTGGAGAGGATGTCTTTGGGCGCATCTCCCCTTGGATGTTTCAGTCAGGGTGAAGAGGCTGAGGAGGTGCTGACAAAGTGAATTCCCCTCTGCACACAAGCACACGCTATTTCATTACAGAAACAAAGCAAGTGAGGAGAAGAGTGGGTTCTTCCTGCTCTCTTATCAGTACATCTCAGCATAGTTATTGCACATCTGAAATTACAGCAAGATGTGGGCGAGTCCTATCTTGAATTTCAAACCCTGCCACCCCACTAAACCTACAGGGGAATTTGGAACCTCCATCCCTCTAACAGTCTTTGTCACATTAGAAGGAAGGTTAGCCAAGGCTCCTCTACAAGAATATGGATTAAAATCTGCGGTCCTGTAAACTATTCCTGGATGCTGTACAGACCACAATACAGTGGAGGAAGGTTCACAACCTGGTACCGTGAGGAAGGAAGGTGTGACCTGTGTCTGACCAGTGCACCTTACTCTTCTGTACCACCTCATTAAAGGAAAAATTGTCCAGCTCAGACTACATGGCCATGTGCATGAGGGTGATTTATTTTTCTTTTTTTACCTTTTAATCTCACGCCGAAACTTAATTTGTTGATGTAGAGGAGCAGCTGCCAGCGCCCCGGGGACGTTTGCAAAGGCAATATACTCCCTATTTTGCCACTAGACAGAAGCACTGTGTGCACATGTGCCCACAACTGCCTAAGCACTGCTCCTACCACTGCTGGTTTTCCTCTTTCGAGTGGGTGCAGGTGGTCACCTTGTTCAGCTCTATTAAACCCTCCTCATCCCCATCCCAGGTGTATAGCTTCTCTTTTACATTAAACACCCCTCAATGACTTTTTTTCCCCTCTGTTGCTTGTGTATGCGCGCTTGTGTTGCGTGGGTTTGTTTCATTATTTTGCGGGGTGTCTTATTCTGCTGCTCTGTGTTTCAGAGTCCAGGGGCCGTGCTCTTCCCCGGGATAAGCTAACCACAGGTATGTTTGCACCCAGAATGGGGGTATATGTTCACTGATGGATTTCTGTGTTTTTCCTCCGTATTAGAAGAGCATAATAAAATTGTACTAGGGCAGAAGGCATTACCAAAGTCTGCTAATCAGTCTTACCACATTGGGATTTTAGTAGAATTCAATTTGTACAGCAGGGAACAAAATGCTGTTCCCTAGCACAAGACACTTCCTGTGCCTCTCGGCATCTGCAGAGTTCATTTGCAGTCAGAACAATCAAGAGAAGCCAGTCCCCCAAATGTAAAGGCTTCCTAATATACATCCCCTTTGTTACTGACATTCCAAGGGTGTTGGGTTTTTTTCCTGTAAAATTTAAAATGCGCAAAATATGCCAATAAGCAAAGAGCCAGTCGTGAAGATCATTATTCTTATATTAAACCTCTGTTTCTTATAAAGCATTGGAGTTTTACAGATTCCACCATTTCAACCACCAGAGAAGAATTTATGTGTACCTTTCATACTGCAAATATTTGAGGACTCCAGAAAAGCACAAGGAAGAAAAATTATGTTTAATAATTAGGAGCTGTTGTTTTTTTAAACCAATGTGTCCAGGTTTTATTTTATTTTTTTTAATCCAACAGGCAATATATTCGCTGGCATCCCAGAATGCTGTTTCTTAGAATATAAACAGTGGCCTAGATTTATTTTATTATATAAAATCCAAAGCCAGTGGTATTGTAATTCAAAGTAACGGAAATAGTTTTCCATGCATGGAAAAAATGTGAGTGCAATGGCCTGATCCAATTCCCATTAAACTTCAGTGGGAGCTGGACTGAGCCCAAGATCGGATCAAATGTGTGAGCTATTCACTCCTGGGATAGTATACATTTCTGGCCTGGTAATAAAAATTATTCTACCTTGGATACATCTAAAAAAGACCCTTCCTCCCACCACCTTCACCTCGTGTTCTTGTCCATCCTTATTGCGTCAGTACTTAAAGGTGTCAGCTATTTGTATATGACACCCTCAGGCATTGTTAATGTGTCTAATAATTCAAGATGATTTCATTTGGCCTTTCCAATAAAGACCACACATTTAAGGGAGTTGCAGTTCTCCTTGCAGTTTGGCACCACGGTTAATTTTGTGGGTGTAAACAATTTGGGAACAGAAAAGTTGGGATTGTTAGGGCTAGTATTCATCTGGCTGTCCCTGGATATGTCCTTCTTTTTCCACCTAGAATATTGTCTGGATGGAAAAAAAAAGATGATTTTTGGCTTTTTGTTTCAGCACTCTGAACCTCTGGCAGCCTGGTTGGAGCCAGCAGTTCCTATTGGACTGGGACCATATAGTGATAGAAGTGACCACTGGATTTCTCTCCTTCCCCCCGCCCCTTTATTTTCTTTTTTTTTCCTTTTTTTTTCTTTTTTTTTTTTTTTTTTTTTTTTTTTTTTTTATTTTTTTTTTTTTTTTTTTTTTTTTTTTTTTATTGTGATAGCCCCCCCCCT
>JAOEGS010009012.1:0-49338 GCA_025447755.1 Corythornis vintsioides | reverse complement strand
CTCTGGATGGCAGCACAGCCTGCTGCTGTGTCAGCCACTCCTCCCAGTTTGGCATCATCAGCAAACTTGCTGAGGGTCACTCTATCCCTTTGTCCAGGTAGGTCATTGATGAATATATTGAATAATATTGGACCCAGCACTGATGCTTGGGGGACACTACTAGGCACAGGCCTCCAGCCAGACTGCTCCACTGACCTCAGCTTTCTGGGCTCTGCCCTTCAGCCAGCGCCCAATCCACCTCACTGCACAATCACTCATACATACTTCTTAAGCCTGGCTGTGAGGATACCATGGGAGATAGTATCAAAACCCTTGCTGAAGCCAAGAAATACCACATCCACTTCCTTCCCCAATATTAGAGCAGTTTAAAGGCCTTCTTGATTCCTATCTTCATTTCCTGACCATTTATCTTGGAATCCCTGTTGAAAATAACTTTTTATTGGCCTCTGTCTTCCAGAAGTCTTAAAACTTGTATGAATTGCACTGTCACTTCCCTGCAGGACCTTCTGGATAATCCTGTAGTTTTTTTGTAACACACATCACTGTGCCTTTTGCAAAATAAAACCCAGCAACAGATAAAACTCCTAATCAGAGCTCCTACTGTTTGTCACATTTAAGTTGTGATTCATAATTCTAGGAATCTTATCAACTTCCAGAGTATTGCAAAACCCATTGCTCCTACCATTTTGCTGTGCACTCATAACAATATTCTGCAGTCAGAGCAGGTAAGATTCAAACTAAGTTATGCTGAGACATTCAGGGAAACATATTTCTAGAGCCACTGAAGTTCATGAAATTTCTTGCACTAGCAAGATTAGGAATTCCATTTAACTCATTCCATATGCCACAATTTGTTAACTGTAGAGCTTTAAGTCACCGAAGAAAGCCTTGTGCTTCAGTGAGAGTGACAAAGGTCCAACAGAGCTATCAATTTCTTTTGCAAGCAATCTTCACAAAAGCCTTCCCTTACTTCCTTTATTTTCTTTAGCTTACTCAGTTAATGAGCACTCTCATTCTTGCTCAGGCTAACCATCTGGCAGTCTATGTTCCACAGAAAGGATGTACATGGAATCTTTACAAAAAAGCAGAATTACTTACTGTGTTTTGAGGCCACAGAAGCGCAGAGTTAGCAAAGCAATGGCCTGTAACACAAGGCTGTAATTCTTCTAACATCTTAAGCCATGAAAGAGGGCTCAAACCACCAAAACCTCTTCCCTTCTCCCCTCCAAGACAGAATTTTTTTGGTAATGTTAGATTTCTTCTAGTTTAAACACTTTAGGGAGAGATTTCCAGTCTTCTTACTCTTGTGTTTGTAACACAGTGGACAATGCCAAAACCCAGACAATTCTCATCATGCTGGCAGCACGAGACTGTCCACCTACTTCTGATAGGTACAGCAACTATTGCTTCTCTTTCCTCCTTCCCCAGCTGTATATTTTAACCATGCTCCTAGAAAAAAGGACAGTCAATTGTATCTCTAAAGAACTGTGAGGACTAAGAAGTCCCAAAAGGCAAAGGTGGTATAAAAACATTCTCACAAAACCCAAACATCTTGTGAGGTGTTACTAGCAGAGCAACAAGATGTAAAGAAGCTAAGTGGTCTTCAATCTAGTATATATATATATATGGGAATTCTCATTAGCCTAATTATTAAAGAACAGAAGGCTTTTCTGATCTACAGTCAATATTGTATAAGCAGTAGTAGTAGCATAACTGACATGATAGTACAATTTAGAAATTATTTCATCCATCAATTTAGAAAGTTAGACTCCTTTAATTTAAATGCACATTCTTCAAAATGTTGTCAGCAGTGATTCCATGGTAACTCCACATGTGCCCCAGCATTAATTGATAGGTTTTAATATCAAAGTTGAGAAGGGTTGCACATGGAACCCACATGTGCTTTCATACCAAACTTAAATTACCACAAACTCCCTTCACAATTCAAAACATTTGCTCATCAAAGACTCCAGAAATACAAGCAGGACTCATTGTGGGATTTATACTGAAAATAACATATTGTATAATCACAGTACTATGGAGAAAGACACCAATGTTCCTATTTGGAGTAATTTTTTTTTCTTTTCTTGAGTGGGTTTTAGCTTTAATTTCACTGTGAAAACTGTGACTTGCAAGCCATTCTCCCTCAAGAATCTAAACCAAGGAATTCTTGTTTCAATGATCCACCAATGACTGCAGTGCTGACCTCACAAATCTGGCATCTGATCTAACATCAAAATTATAATTTACTTCTTGGCAAAAGCTGGATAGTTTGTCCACGTTATTTTACACCTAAAATCAGGCCAAAGATGAAACCTGAGTTCTGATGGTGTGTAAGGATATATGGAGGGAGAAGTGTCCTGCTTCATAAGATATGATATGATGAAATCTATTTTGTATTCTTAAAAAGAATACAGTTTTACTTCATGTCAACCAGAGAAGGAGAGGGGCAAGCCCCTTCCCCGAAAAAAAAAAAAAAGTTCTGTCAATACAATAAGCAGAACCATGGGAACATTCAGTACCAGCAACTTCCCACTACCTAATCCATTTATTGAGGAAGACAGAGAAACATAAGAATGAAGTCAGATTAGTTTCCAGAAATATTTTTGTTACAAACATAGCACAAAGCTGTTGTCAGTCACTGGAGCAGGAGGGGATACAACTGCTTCATCAGAGATGATTTTTAAGTGATATTAGGCTAATTCTTCTATTACTCTCTTCTGCTTCTGAATTTCATTGTCTCTAATCTATTAGTGTCACAAGGAAGGACAATACTCTTTTTCTGTCCAACTTTTTCAAGAAGATGACTGTATTTTGTTCTTTTTTTCGAATCAGTACTAAGCAATCCAGGGATTGTAACAAACATGATGACAATGCAGTGTGGCTACAGATTGGACCCTGCTCCAGGTCTAGTACTGGTCTTCTGCTGAAGACATCACTGAGGTAGCTGGAAAGGATACAACTTTTTCCATCTAGGAAATATACTGATATTCCCATGCTACATTTTTTTGTCATGATCAATGCTGGTGTTCCAGACACTAAAATCATAGTTCACATTAATCTTAAACGTGTTCTGTATATTTTTATGTTCTGTCACTGAACAGGAATCTGGAAAAGTATTTGTTAAAAAAAAAAAAAACAAAACAGCTACAATAAGAGTGAAGTTACCTTCACTAATTATTAAACAAAAACTTAAGTTTGCTAGAAATGGCAGCTCAGACTCTTTGTGGGTTCCATGTTGCTGCCACAGGCAGGAAGAGGATGACAAAATAAAGACTCTTGACAATCTGGCATTTGTGCCCTGTAAGAGTGCAAAGTAATGCACTTATACATGGCAGGAATGGAACAGTGCTGACTGAGAAGGCTCCAGCCTGACAGCACAGAAAATATGACCAGAGAAAACCTTATTGTCCTATCCCAGAGAAACAACACCCTGTTCACCTACCTACAGGAGCTGAATGAAGCCCTCTGTGCCCTGGAACTACAGCCTCACAAGTGCTGGGAAAATGCAAGGGGATGGGAAAAATGTTTGGAAAAACCATGGTCCACCAGTGAGGTTCACACTTAAGACACACTTGAATAGCTCAACTGTTCAAAATTGTTTTGAATGAAATTTACAGAGGTCATTCATTGCAATTTTCCCATTCCCAAAATATTTAAAAGCCAGTTAGTAATGTTCAGTTACTTGCAATATAGACACATTTCAGTCGTGCCTAAGCACAGTAAGTTAAGTATCAGCAAAGAAAAAAACTACGAGTTATTCCCTGTTCTGTAGCTTTCACTATACTTAAAAAAAAAAAAAAGGTCAGTAGTTTGTAAAGTTTCAATATGTATAAATTGGTATTTTTACTGGTACATTTTGAAAGTTTCATATATCAAGCTCTGCTGATTCAAAACCACAGCTAAAACATAATGAAAATGAACTCCTGTTCTCCAGAAACACAGTAAAAGCAGAAAGCAGACAATTTTGCATGGAGGTGAAAAAGAAAATCCAGCACTTTTCCACGCCTGCTTGTAACTGCACATGCTCAGTGGTGACAACTATCAGACAACTGGCAAACACTTGTCCATGCATAAGCAAAACTGGTTTGGAAAATGTCATTGTTCTTGCTAACCCATCTCTGTTCTCCTTTTGTACAGTATTGCTCCTTCCAGTATAGGGTGTGAAATGAGAAGCAGCTCTATTCAGTTAAACCACATTCAGACCTGACACATGCAGAGTTGGGAGGAAGTAATTACAAAGCTTTGCCCATCAAAAATTAGAAGGGAAAGAAAACAAAACAAAACAACAAACCCAAACTTCAGTGATTGGTTCAGCAATATAACCCTGACCATGCAGGAATCTTAAATTTCATTGCAAAATTCTATTTATCTTTAAAAGACTGTTTTTTATTAGAGATTTAAATGCAGCCCCACTTACATTTTGTGGTTTAAAAGAAGACAGTTAATTCTGGTGTTTTTCTTAATGCAGTTGCTAGCCAATGGCTTCTGAGAGCACTATGCAGGCTTCTAAACACTAGGATCAGTTGCCAGGATGACACTGAAAGTGTGCCAGAGCTTCTGATCCTTGTCTTTTGCAGGCACAGGAACTGGGAACGTAACATAAGATTATATGGTTTTATAATTAACAAAAATAGTAATTTATTACAATTGATTAAACCAAGATTAAAACTTTCAGCCTCATTCTTCCAAGACCAGATGGGCTAGCACATTGCATGGAAATGTGCAAGAGACTGCAGGCTGTAGGTCTTGTATGAAATGCAATAATCAACTCATTACTTTTAATGTTAATTTCTAAGTATCCTGCATAGTTTTCCTCAGATAGTTAACAATAATTTTCTTAAGCAACAGCAACAGTACATGGCAAGAAGGAACTTCTATTTGATTTCTAGATATTTACATGTTTTCATGGAAAATCTATTCCAGAAAGCTAGCTGATCTTTACATTCCTTTTTCTACAGGGATTCCATCACTGAAGAAATTAGAATTATATCTGAAAATAAATTATTTCTCCCTCATTTGTTTTAGCATTATGTTACTTTCAGGGGCTTAGCATAACTGCAGCTATAAAGAGCAAGCGGAATGCAAGAATTCAGGCAAAAGAATCTCAAAACAGCAAGGGCAAGCAGCTCAACACTAACACAATCATTTTTGGGGTAGTGAAGGCAGTACTGGGTGAGTGGTGTTCTGCTGGAGACTTCACCTTCGTGTAAGTATCCACTGAAACAGTTTTCTTGTTCAGGATCTTTGCAAAACCATACAAGAGATCACAAGATGTTATGGCCTCAGCTGTCAATCACATACTGTAAACAGCCACACCTGATGCAATCCTAAAATGTTAAAAAAAAAAAACCTAGAAGAGGATCTGTCTTGAGCAAAAATAAAATGGCTTGACTTTGATGTAAGACTGAAGTGATGGGAGTGGAAAGCAGAATATACAGCACTTGGAAACTTTTAGAGAAGAAAGGGCAAGTGTTCCAAATCTTAGCAGTGACTGCCTCCCCACCAAGCTTAAGTAGCCAGAAATCATCAGTATTTCTGCACTCACAAGAGAGGTTTAGCACCTCACTATAAAAACTGGCATGCTGTCCTTAAACATCTACATAAAATCAGGAACTGATAACACTAGCATGAGCACTCAGATATTCTCTGTTTCCTGCATCTTACACTCCTTCCTTAATATTTCTGCTCTTTCTTCCAGCACCCATCTACCACTAACCACACCCCACACTGCCAATCACTGTGATGCTAAGAACTCATCTGAAGGGACATGGAAAAATGAACCTGCCCTCCCTTCCAGCTCCCAGTTAATAAAAGTGCATGCCCAGCTGTGGATCTGTCATCTCTAGAATGGATCACTGTAATTCACATGATGTGAAGCTGATGACAATAACTCCAGTTGGTACAGGGGCAGTTACTCCCTTCCTCCATGGTTTAGGTCCCAGGGACCCCTCAGGCTTTATGGCCCTTTTTTTTTTTTTCATTCCAGTTCAAGGTTTGAATTGGACTGTAATCTCTAAAGCTTAAATTTGTACTACATCACTAAGTAAATTAGTATCTGTGATTATTAGAAATTTAAGCATCTCTTGAGCAATACAGATGACAAAGTTCTGCATTAAACTTTTTACTGCTAGAAACAAACCATTTCTAGTTGTGGGATTTGAGCTCATGATTTTTCAGAGGATTTTAAAGGGATACAAGAATCTAATTATTTCTAAAAAAATATTACAAAACTGTTCTTTTTGAATGTACTTCTCCACAGTAGCAACAAGCACAGAATTTTCTCAGTACTAGAAGATTAAAGAAAGAAAGGAGTAAACCCATTAATAAGAGTTTTATCCTAGAAAGGCATGAGTTAGAATACTACTGCTAATTCTACTTAGCAAGCACTGAGATACTGTGGTTATGGGAAGCATTATAAATCATTAAGATAAACAGAAAGTGATGGGTAACAATGAAACAACAAAAACATTTTTAGGCAGTAAAAGCTGCCTTGGTATCTAATTTTTATTCCTCTTCTGTAAATGACCCCAGGTATATTCAGATTAAAGCCAAAGTGTAACAATATGACTGCAGTGAATTTCATGCCTTGAAGTACTGGATACCTAATAACAGATTTAGACAGCAACAAGACCACCTATTAAGTCACTAAAACTATGTAAACAGAGTTCCTGTGCACATCAGGGAGAGTGGTAATTAGCTTCATCTGCACATAGCAGGAGTCAGACATGGAGTCAGTCAAAAGAAACCTAACTTTTTGTTGCTGGTCAGCATATGCTAGGTCTTGCATTTAGAAATTAATTACAGAAATTATTGTCCAGATGCTTTTTCAGTTCCAGCCCCTCTACTTGCACAAGGTATTTTCAGGAAGCAAACTACATCATAATCTGCATGTTAAATGAAACAAACCAACCAACCAACCACCAAAACCCCAAACAAAAACCTAAAACCCAAACATTGTTTTCGGTATCCTTTACTCTGAAAAAATAACCCAAATATTGATTGCTTTCTCCAGAAAGCACTCTAAGTATTCACATCAACAAGTATTCTTTGCCATCAGACATACACCTCACCTTTCAAGGCTGCTTGCTCAGCCTGTGTATACATTCCCAGAAAGAAGTATGTGCAGGCAAGGTTCACCCAAACATCTGGATTGCAATCTGGTTGTTTGGTTAAGGCCTCATATTCCTGTGGCAGAAGAGATGGTTGATTTTTGAAAAATGTGTAATAGACTACACAGACTTGTATTAAATAGCATTCTTTCCTCCACCATTTTACAATGTACTAAATTAAATTACTGAGATAAAATTATTTCTCCTCAAGTTAATTGCAGTTCTTAAAACAAACTTCATATTTTAACCTAAGATGAAACTGTAGCTCTTTTTTGTTTATAGCAATAGAACAGACAAGGACAAGCAGCACTACAAATCTTCACTGTAGAGCATGAATTCTGTCAACACTGAAGTGATAAATACATTATAAAAACCATATTATTAGATATTTATATATTACTGTAAGTATATAACGATTTATTTCTATGCAAGATAAATATGAAAGGCATCAACATAACCAACTTTTTCTCAGTGTTTTCTGGTGCTTTCCTAACTTCCACCAGAATAAGCCTAGGAGCCATAAACACCAGGGAAATCTCTTAGTGAACACTTACTGGAGCAAGTGTTAAATATGTTTTTACAGACCTGTAGGTAGTTTCTTCATATAGAATAAAACAGTGGTCCCCAAAGTGGGGTGTGCACCCCAGTGGTTGTGCAAGAAATTGCCACTGGGTGCAGGAATAAAACATTTTTGCTACTATTAATAATTAAAATAAATAATTTTAAAATAGTGTTTACATAATCTTGATTTAATCTTTTTTTTTTTTTGGAGTATATTTCACAATTACATAATATATCAGTACAGCAGTATGTGTATATAATCTATAAATGTACAATTATGTATATTTGGAGAGAGTGCTCAAATTTTTTTTTGCTGATAAGGATGCATTATTAAAATTGCCTGGAGACCACTGCATTAAAATACAAGTCTACAAGTTGGAATAGGACAAATTCAAGATTTCCTAAGGCTATTATCACAGTAAATATTTCTAAGATGTGCCTAACTTCACTATTTCCCATTTTAAGATTTGCAGCCAACAGCTATAGAAAACCACTAGATACTATGTTCTGAGATTTCTTACACACCCACATTCATTACATATCTCTTCATACTGTCACATCAACTGCTTCATTTCTTGTTTTTTTGTGAAACAGTAAAAACCTCATGGATCAATCAATCTACTTTTTTATTGAAGAAAAAAAACTTTGCAGCTACCAAACAGTGCTATTCCTGAAGATAGACATCTTTGCTCTGTGTAACAATGCCTGTGAAAAACAGAGGCAGGGAGACTTCTCCAAGCTATTTTTTCCCCTCTGTGATGTTTCTGTTAAATTACTAGGAAGAATCATCCCAGTGAAAGTGCCTCCTGATGGTGCTTCTGCTGTCCCCCCAACTAGGTCTGACAGGCAGCATAAAGCAAAGCAAGTAGGGTCACAAGCCCTGCTGAAAAATGCCATTCACATACTCCCAATAACCATAAGGTTCTCATTCCTCACAGCCACTCTACCCCTTGCTGACTCTACTATAATATTGGATTCCCTCTGCCTAGGGAGAGTTTATCACATTGTGCCATTGTGGGTGGAAAAGCAACAGAAGTGTATATTATAGCACTAGATAATATAGGCCAAAGGACAATGAATCCCACAAGCAGAAACATGCTGACAACACTGAAGTTTACAGTTTGCAAGCATAAAGATTTTTTTGTTTTGTTTTTTTTTTCCTGTTGCCAAGTGAAAGCAAACTGCACTCCACAACAGAGAAGATAGTGGTAAGGTGTGCCCTTAAAGCCAGCTCTGTCCTGGTAGTACTTCAAGAACTAGCTGTCCTTCAAGAAGATTAAAAAAAATATTTAAATTTATTATAAAAAAAAACCCAACAAAAAACACATTTATATAGAGGCCAACCTTTGTTACTGAGGCTAGTTCAACCTTGATGTAGACCTGCCCCAGAGCTCTGAGGGACTGGCTACTGATGCTTATTGGGACCATCTGGAAATTTTCAAAATGTGTTCAGATTGAAAGCACCCAAAGGTCTCTTTTAGCTATGGCTTCAGGCAGATTAATTAAAAAAGACAAAGTGCATAAGCACAAGTCAAATTCTGGCTTGGCCATTCAAAGCAAGCAATAAAGAGAGTGCTCTGGCAGTACCAGTGTGAATCTATGGAAACACAGTAAATACAAACCAAGGCCATTAGTGCTCCTTACCCTGGAGTTCTGGCTCATGTGCCCAGACCATGTGCTGTTGCCTCATCTGTCACCAAAAGGCATTCAACAGATAACTTCAGGAGAGCTTTCCCCTCTCCTCCCCAAAAAACACAATGAAACAAAAACCCCAAACTCCAAAAGATTTTCCAGCAGTCAACCTGTGGCATATTTTTGCCAAGCAGGAGCGTAACAACTTTGTGCCATTTCACCCTCCTCCACCTCTCACCCCTATTACAAGGCACATGCACTTTCCCTCCAAAGCAGGCTGCCAGGTGGGTTGCCTGCAACCACAGACACCTACTAACAATGCTGAGGCCAGTGGGAATTCTGCTTGGTGCTCTTTAATGCTTGTCTGGATTCTCCAAGCCCATATCCTGAAGAGTCAATAAACAGGACAATAGGGCAAAGTCTCCACAAAAGTGTGGAGACACTCACTGTAACGTGGCTATAGTCATGCCAGAGAGGCCTAGAGAATTTCTCTGAGCCAAAAATCTATCTTTTATTTTCTCCCTTCAGCTGCAAGGAGCTTGAGTGTACTTATGTTCTCACACTTCAGCAGAAGTACTCAAGCAAGGCCAGATACTGCTCATGGATGAACCATTACCTTAGTATAGCCCTGTTCTTTTCATTTACTATTTGACTGAAATGATCCTGAGCACAAGCAGGGTAGGCAGGAGGTTCCATCCAGTGAAGGGGCAGAATGGCTCCCAGCTCTCTGCTAGGAGGGAGGCAGCAGGAATGAGTGACTGTCAGAATCATGGTCTGTAGTGTTGTGAGGTTCTGACAGGAACAATACACTGAAGGCTCTGGCCCAGGGATCATGCTTTGCTCACCTGAATGTAGCTGATGGGCCAAAATGGCATTACCATGTCTGGCAGTTGTAGTGTGCCAGCATCCCATGTGCCAACCTCAGTCAGCAAGTGTGAGAGTGCAAATGTGAAACCTGATCTTGAACCCAACCTAGCAGTGCACTTCCCCATCCCAATTCCTCTCTTAAAATGTGACAGCAGTTTATATTTATATTTATCAAACTGGTTATAACCTTCCCCTTCTTAGGCCCCAGCAACCTCAATTTATAAGATTTTATATCATATTCAGCTCAGCAACAGAATCATTGGACTGATGCTCTGATTCTGGACCTTGGGTGAAGAGACCATAAATACTTTAGGAAATCTTTAAGGTTAGTGCTATGAACAAGTCATGGCAGAAGGACAGGTGGGTTTTTCCCCATTAGGGACAGCAGATGTGGAAAACTCCAGAAAACTAATTAGATGCTGTGATCCACACGTGGGAGTTCTGGTTGCCATATGATGGCAGGAAGCCACTGGCCACTCAGTAAAAAGCCATGTGTCAGTGAAGGAAGGTAGGCAGTCCCCAGGGAGGGACTGACATCATCACTGCAAAAAGCTGAGTCCAGTGCAGAACCATTTGTACACTGGTGTACAGCAGCTGGGGATGATCCCACCAGACCAGTGCTGGTGGCATATCCTTTGAGGAGAGCACCTACTTACTAATAAGGGGAAAGTGTGACCTTAGTGATGCTGAGGTTAGTGCTCTAGCTAGAGAATATCTGACTGTTGGTGTGCCTGCAAAAGAATGAGAAACCTCTCGTGTGAACGTGCCAGATATTTTGCTGTCATTCTCTCTGAAGATGTTCTTGGAGCTAGAGTATTTGTGTTTTTCATTCTCATAGCAGTGGACAATGGTCACCTCACCCCAACCCCCAAACCTCTCCAAAAGCTGCCATGCAAGCAGTCCACCTGACTCTCTATGGAGGTATCATTGTAAAGAAAAGGATTATTGAGCAGCATAAAATTTCTGAACACCCTTGCCAGATGGAAAACAAACCATGAACTGGGAATATAGTGCCACAGTCTATGCACTGTCACTTATGGGCACTTAGGAGTGTGAATCCTAACTGCGATTCTGGAGGATTCTGCAGAATCTTCTACCCATAGTATATTATCTACAGTGCTCTTGGCACTGTTCAGAGCGGTCCAGGATCTGGAGGGTACAGATAATCACAGAATTTGCCCTTGAGAATACAGCAACAGTGCAGAGAAGATACAGCTTTACACTTGAACCTTGAAGCTGGTAACTGACAGGCAATTCAGCCTCCACAGTCCACACTCTTTCCATTGACTGCCACGGGCTTGGGAATTACAGCTACTGTGTTCTGCCCCCAAAGAAACTAGGTGGAGACACACAGACTTATTTCTCACAAGCCTCCATAAAATGACAAAGTTACCAGGGCTCATCACCGTGATGAAAATTACTCAAATCTGAAATGATCGGCCCGGTGATCTCTCACTGGAAACACAGACACAAACAAACCAGCAACAATCCATACATACCAACCTTTCATTGTCCCTACTTCGGCAGAAAAGCGATGCAAAAAAATGACTGCTGCAGTTTTGACGAGCCTGAATCAACAGCATCACCTAGTGGTGAACTAAACACCACAGTAAAAAACTCTAAAAAAATGCTTAGTCTTTTGCTGAAGGAAGCATTTAAAATCTACACCGGCTATAAAAGCACATACTGGGTGTTCCAAATAGCAGAATGTATTTCATAAATTGCAAACTATATTTCATTTTTATACAAACTTCTTTTTTTAACTTTCACTCCCTATTAATAGCTAACTGCTAGATATAAATTAACTACAGCAAGTGATTGTTACATTCATAATCTTTAAATTCCACAACTCTAAACATAAATATTATAATTGCTTTATAACCTATTTCTCTATGGCTATTTTCTTTTGCTAATACTTCAAATAATCATCTGTTTTTATTCTTTCTTCCAGGGAAAGGGAGTTAAAAGATTGCAAAAACCAGCTATACTTCACAGTTATACTTCACAGCAAGCAGTGATCAAAATTTCCCCAGCTGAGGTTGACTGAAAGCAATTTCCTGACACTGCCTGAAACAGTGCAGTGCAGCCTTGGATGGACCCAGCAATGCACACCTGTATGATTACAGCAATGAGACAACAATACCCAGGTAAACTGAGTTGTTTCTAGTTTCTAGTTGTTTCTGAGTTGTCACTAGCTTATTCACAGCCTTGTAGGTATCAACATACTATCCCACAACACTCCCTGTTCTGGTGTGCACACTGATTCCAGTCCCTGGAGATATAGAGCAAGGCAGACAACAAAAATCTGGTTTCTACAGAAAAAGCCAAGAGATAGTGGCCACAAATTTTCATTGGAGAAATAAATGCACACAGGAGAAAGAATTGGATACAGATTAATACACTGAATGAAACACAGTTGTACTCTATGGTACAAATATTAAAAATCCCTGCATAGTTGAATAATCAACATGTTTTTTAGAGACCTAAATCTTTTTGAGAGTAAGAATGTCTCATTTAAGAAAATACAGAGAACAATAAAGTGCATTAAATGGCCAGGAACATCAACCTCTAAAGAAAGAGGGAAGAAAGCATGCACATTACTGAGAAACTACCCTACAAAGACATAATTAAACCTGAAAAACAGAACTGTGGAAAGTTGGCTACAAAAAAGGAATAGAAAATGTAGGACATGAACCATGACATTTAAAAAGGCAAATCTGGTCATAAGAAGTAACAGTGGATAACATAAAAAAGGTCATAGGCAAATACCTTTTTTTTTCCAATCCAAACTTCTTTCCACAGCATCTGCCTCATTACTATGCATTTGTACCTTAGGCAGCTGCTCCCTATTAGAGATCATCTTCCTTTTCGATCAGTTTATCACAACATTCTGATTTCCAGCTGGGTTTCTCCACCCTACCTCCAGTGCTCTCTTGTAGTCACCCAAATGAAAGGCAGAGTATCCAATCCAAAGGTCAGTGTCCTCCTCCTGCTCACCTGCGTGCCGTTTAAACTGTGTACAGAAGAAAGAATGGAAGAATTTAGTCAGCTGCCACACAGTTTATAAAGCCCCATAGATAATCAAAGTAATACTAGGCCATCTTATATGAGGGCTGGTTTGACAGCTGGGGATGCTACCGAGGTGGAGCTGCTCTCACACTTCTGATGGAAGCAGCAGGCGGTCCTCACATGCCAAACCTAGTTCTGCGAAGCGAGGGGAAAAGCTGCCGCAACAGGGCCTAATGGATGGGGAAGGAGATGAGGGGGACCCACGGCAGGAGACCCGCTCCCCTCGCCTCGCAGCCGCGCCGGGCAGAGGCCTGGCAACACCGAGGGGAGCGGGTGAGCCCCGTTACCTCCAGCAAGGCGATCGCGCCGGTGAAATCCCGCTGGGCCAGGAGCTCTTCCAGCTGCGGCACCTTCTTGCCTTTCCTCCTCCGCCTGTCTCCCGGCGACGGGGTACCCGCCACGGCCGGTTTAGCCCGGGAGAGCATCTGGGCACAGAGCGGACAAGAACCATGTCAGTGAGGTGCCTCGACGGAGCTTCTCCCGCACGAGGCCGGGGAAACGTCGCGCTCGCCCCGCGCCCCCCGCCTCTCACCATCTTGCCGCCGGGCCCAGGCTCCGCGCTCCGCCGCCGTTGCCACGGTAACCGCGGGACGACGGAAGGTGGCGGCACAGGCCCGAGAGCAGCGGCGAATAGGCGCCGGCCGGCGAATAGCGCCGCCTCCCAGAGTTCCGGCTCCGCTGCGGCCGGGGGGGCGGGTTCCGCAGGGACGGGGAAGGGGGTGGCGGGGCTGCATCTTGGATCGGCCACTGAGCTTCGGGGCACCCGAGGTTCTGTGGTCTGATTCCAGCCGCTGTCACGTAAACCTCCACACAGATACACATGTGCAGACAAAGCCTCCCTCACCCAGGAAAACAGGCAGTTTAATATGAAGGCAAGAGATGCTGCTCTGCTCAGGTGCAGTCTGAAAAGGGAACCAGAGAGCTTCTCCCACTGACCGGAGAGCTTCTCCACCCAGCTTGACGGGTTCATCACTTTCCTGCAACAGCCCTGTGCAGAAGGAACACCACAGATGTTTATACTTTTCTGGTAAACGTAGCCACTCCATCTATACTTCTATAATTCTAAAGATGGAGCGCATAATAGAAAATGTTAGGAATCTGGTTGTGTACATTTTAACTGCACATGGCAGCTGATCTTTCTGGCAAACTGCATAATTTTCAAGCACAGCTTGTTTCCTCTGGCATCTCAGACATTGCTGTTTGCTGTGAATAAAATAGATTGCTCCTAGTTACAGAGGAACACCACGCAGAGGAATTCCTCAAACTTTCATTTTTATATTGGCTGATTTGCACCCCTGGCAAGTCCAGTGCAGACAACAAATAGATTACACTATTACTGATGACTCAACTAGCCAAAAAATACTTGTCCATAACTGAGGAGGTATCTGTATTTCTACCATTTTTCTGTCCTTGAGAAGAAAAAAAAAGTTTGCACTCCAGCAGAAAAAGGAGGTGCTTTTTTTGGCATAAATAAATATATCCTGTCACACTGCAATCATCCGTAACATAGTCCAGCAGTAAAGAACCATGTGCTGCTTCTTCACAACATGAGTTCCACTTTCACCTCCTCCTGATCATTTCAGGGTGGCTTGATCTAGGAACAATAATCTGCAACCAGGAATCATGGGTGCCCAAGAACACCATGACGGTGTCCCTTGCTCATGAATGTGTTTTCACACCACAGACCACAAAGAGGGAAGGCAAATAACCCACTGCCCCAAAGTGGTTTTCTCTGCAGGAAATTAGTTTTGAGTTAATGGGCCCAAGTAATAAAGAATTTGTGCCACTGATGGCATTTTTTTTTTTTATAGTTCTTCTTTACTAAGGTATTCTTTCTGTCAGGAGAAAATCCATTTTCTATGAATAATTCTGAAATTGTTTGCCTTTTCAGAGATCACATTTTAAGTTTTTGTTTGTTTGTTTTGGATTTTTTTTTGATGTTGTCAAGATTGTATATATATATGTGTGTGTGTGTATAATGTTTAATAAAAAGAGTTTAAGGAAAATGAAGTGTGAGTCCAAGACATGAATTATTATATACTTGAGGCATTTACTTTCATAAGGAAAACCAGAACAGATATTTTCACGTTACAGGCAGTTTACATTTGTCACTAGACAGAGTTGTATCCTGTTGAGTCTAGAACAGGGGCTAGCTCTTGCAATGAACAATTAAATATGTCCTGTCATGCTGGAAACAAAGTCCTTTAGGGTAAGAGTACAAAATGAGCAGCTAAGAGGAAAGATTTCTTACTACTTATTTCAGTAACAGACAAATTCTATGTGTGAATAATATTCACTTCAAAGTGTTTATGTGTTGGGAAAGGGTTAAAAGGAAGAAGACTTTCTTAATTGAGCAAGATATTTATGATACATCACCTATTTCACTTCATCTTCTGGTATGTGGCAGCAGATCAATGAGAAGATGGAGGCACCACCCAAGGTGCTGGTAGTATGATGCAATTCCAATTACAACTTTCCTTGCCCTTGTCTGTGTATTTCCTCTTACTAGATTGTCAGTTTCTGATGAGAACAGTCAGTGCTTTGCAATGTAATTCCACTCTAATCTCTGGCAGCAACCATGAACATGGAGAACAGACAAACTCCCAATAATGCATGTGAATGGCACTGTAACAAAGGCATCTACTTTATTGGGATCTGTACTGGATCAGGATCATGCTGTACTATCAAGATCATTGAACACATGACCTAAATATTTGCCTGCTGATTTACAGGGTGGTTGTTTATCAGTAGTTAGCTTCAGTTCCAAAGAATAATGTTTGTAAAGTCTTCCTTTATCTTCTTGTTAGTAAATGATAGAGAAAAAAAGTCAAAATAGCTGCTATGCAGCTTCTATACATGCATACTGGAATATACATGGAATGCAATGGAGTGGCATTGCTGTCTCAGGTCTTCTATTCCCTGGGGACTAAAGTTCCCTCAGGCACATGCAGCAACAAACACAAATATACAGAAGTTTTGGTTTTTGTTTGTGACAGGCCCATCAAATTTTGTGCTTCATACATGACTCATTTACTTTTCCTCTTTCCATCCTCACAATCATCTATAGTATCAGCAATTCTCATGTTTGCAGCAGGATGCCACAGCTTTTCTTTGTTATGCCACAAAGCATATGGTATTGATCAGTCTGCTAGGCAACTGTCTGTGTGCAAAGCCATGAGGTATGAAGGGAAGTGTGGTTTCAACTGGTTCCAGGGAGCACTTCAGCATAGCTGCAGCCTCCTGCTGCACTCCCTCCCATTCCATGTCACCTGGTGCTCTAGATGTGCCCCCATCACAGGGCTTGACACTGAGAGATGGCACACACTGGGCAATTGAAAAGGTGAGAGGTCTGAGAGGTCAACAACTCATTTGTAAAAAGCAATGCTGTGTTAAGGTTATAGATGTTTTTACTTTTTGTTTTTAAAGACATTCTTAAGAAAACTATATAACAGATACAAAATCAGGGAGACCTCTGTGCCATTACATAATCCCTGTGTGACCAGCAATGTTAAAATATTCAGTTCTACTTGCATGATCCATGCTGGCTAACTGTTTCTCTCAGATAAACTAAGAATATAACATTGAAAGTCATTCTCTGATTAAGTTAATGACAAATCTCTTACTGGGATAAGTTCCAAGGGTGCTGTAAATACCTGTAAAACAGGGCAATAGATTAACAGATGCTCTCAGCATGAAAATCTATATTGTATTCTCAGTCTGTGTCTCTAGCTAGTCATACTAGTTGAGATGTTTACATGACAGACTGCTAATTTAGAATTACTGTATTACTAATTACAAATGACAGTTTAGATATGCTGAGGTGTTCAAGGTCAGCTCTTAAATGCTGGTTCATGGTTACCTCTGTTGTTTGGTGTAAGAAAGATTCAAGTGATAAATTTGTATTAACATAAGATCATGTAAATAATCTGTGCATATATATTTGAAGTGTGTTCAACATCTTTCAAATACAAGCCTTGAAACAAACCATGGAATTTTCGCTCTGTTTTGTACCAAAACACTGTTATCCTGTTGCTGCTTGTTTTCTTTGTTTGTCTCAAAATTATTTCTGGAAGGTATTAAAAATAGACTGATTTATTATCTGACAGCCCCAGTCCAGGTTTCAGCAGGAAAATAGAATCTACTGTAGGTGTGCACAAACACCCCAAATTCAGACCAATCACGCTCAGTTCTTTATTTAAATTTGCCTGTTGATTCCTTTTATCTTGCAATTCTCCTTTGTGCCCAGATTTACCCATAAGGCTTGTGGGGTTTTTGTCTTTACTTCACTTTACCTACCTTCCCTGAAAACTATTCTCAAGTAAAAATACTCAGGAAAGCCCAAGAACCTTACCTGGGAACAATACCACAGCATTCTTTAGTGTGTGCATTTCAGCAATGCCATTTATTACTGAATTTTGGTCCCACTGGTCTAAGATGTGGCCTTCAGCTTTTCTACTCCTGACAGTGAAAGAGGTTGTGTCACATACAGTATGAATACGTTGGGCCCTCATTTGAAGAACCATCTGACAATGCGGGAATGTGCAATGAGACCTGTACTACTTGGGAGCAACATGGTTGTGGCAGACCTGGTGTGCAATGGTGATGTGAGTATAAAGGCACAAAATTTGTACTGAATCTACTCCCTGTGTAGTAAAGAAGGCTTTGGTCTGGAGGACTGAAAGTCAGACATTTTTGCCAACACAAAAAGTGCTTTCATGGTAAAAGCTAAAGGAATGAAATTGGTAACTTATTACAGAAGAAAATATATCCTTGATTTATGAGCCCAGCCAGAAGAGGTGGTGTGGCAATGCAACCAGAGATGTAGGGCAATGCAAACATGAAGCAACCATCTGTTTTCCTCTAGGCTTTAACGGACCTTGTATTTTATTTCCATTTTAAAGAGTCATCATTACAGTCCATTTGTTCCCTCCCCTTCCTTCTCTCAGCTCATCCTTGTGATGAAGAATTAGTGCCCTTATCAGGGAAGGTTTCAGGTAATACTTCAGTTTTATAGCCTTAGCCTTTCCATTAGCAAACATTAACAGCAACCTTTAGCCTCTCTCCTCTCCTGCATTTTGCTGTTGCTAGTTTGTCACATACAGAAGAGTCACCTACTGTACTGGAGGGGTGGGTAGAGGTGAAGGCAGGGAGAGGGATAGTGAAGTGCCTGAGAGAAGGATCACACAACCCTTCTTTGAATCTGCAGCGTGGAGATTTCTTTCATCTTATCCAGGAACAAAACCAATGTATAGTACCTGAAAGAAAGAGGGTTGGAAGAGAAAAAGAAAGAGAGCACACACAATGGGTTTAAACTGAGCAATAATGAAGGAATGGATTTTGGGTCTGGCCCTTTGGCCTTTACTTTTCTTGCTCCAGCTGCTGCAGGAAATTGGTTCAAATAACTGCAACAACAATAAGAATTATGTGATCAATGTGATGCTCATGAATTACTCGGACTTCCCATCAACTACTGAAAATTTGAAATCAGCTGTGAATCGAGCCTTGAAAAGGGTACAAAATGAATTTCAGATGACAGGTAAGGCAACAGGTGTTGGTTATCCCTCTCCTTCTGTGTTTTCTTGTCAGATCTAGTGCCACAGTTTTCTACTCATCTGACCTTCAGCAAGCTGTTCATCAGATAGGCTTCTTGCCTGTCTGTTCACCTTATGTAAGTCTTTCAGAAATGATTACTTCCCTCTGTAAAAACAGAAGTGCTCTACAGATGGGCAGAATCATATTTGCTTTTTGGGCAGATTCTTCCTGCATGCTTTTCTGGAGATGTTCAGTTGGGATTGGGAACATGGTAATTGCTGAACTGGATCAGACAAGACCAGTGATCCATCTAGTGCAGTAATTGGGATGCTCTTGTTTCATTTCTTTGCAGGATTTCACTTTGCTTTCAAAAAATATTTTTTCTCTTGACCCCATCAGTTGACCTCATTATGATTTGAAGTGTGAAGAATCTGCAGTACAGGTGTTTTTTCCTTATTTAGAGTCACTATATATTATGATTTTATTCATTTTGATATCTTGTCTCTCTTTTCAATATTAACAATCTACTGTCACTCTCTAGAATACCATGGGGAAAAGAGGTTCCAAAGAAATTAAAGTGTCTTTCAATTACTTCCTACAGAGCTTTAAAAAATGTCTTTAAAACTGGCCAACCTTAAAAGTAATTTTTACTGGAAGTACTATCACTCAGAAGAAGAAGTCAGAAGTCCATGCTGGAGCAAATTTAGTCTCATCCTAAGTAGTCAGGGTTAGGTAGTAGGCACATTTTCTAGCAGCTTTTTGGTAGGACACATCCTAAGACTGCTCAGACCAGTGTCAGATGAAGAGGAATACAGTGTATTAGTGATTATCTGCAACTCATGATTCTGTTTACTTTTGTTTACAGGAGAAAATGTTACAATCAATGCCACCTTTCACAGCTTTACCTCATCACTCTATGTCTCACAAGGCTGTCGTACCAGCACCTGTGAAGGTGTGGAGCTCATCAAGGAAATTTATGTGAGTAGCAGGTTTATTTAAGTCTATTTCCTAAGGCAAGACTTTTTTTCTGTGTGTGCCTGTGTCTCTGTCTTTACATATTAACGTCTGATCCTGTTTTTCAGCTTCCAACAAATTTGGCAGGGAAATTACATTTTCAAAGAGAAGATGTTCCTGTAGGTTTTGTGAAGACAAGCAGATTAATAACTTGAGAGAAAGTCTTTGAAAGCTTTCTGGAGTCTGTGATTAGACAGTCAATGGCAGCACTCAGTAAAGCAGCCTTCCACTTCAGGAGCATTTTTTTTTTTTGTTTAATTTCAAACACTCAAACAGCTCAAGCAAAGAAAAAAAGGTTAATTTCCAAATGGATTTGTCACTGATCTGGTTCACCATCACTTTGCACAAATACAAAAAGAAGAGAGCTGTGCAAGGATATGAACATGTAGGCAGAGAGATTATTAGGCATATGGAAATGCATATAGAACTATGCCCAGAGGGCAAAGATAAAGTGCTCACTTCCCACTAGAAATCATAGAAATCACGTGGGACAAACTATGTGAATACCCTAATATGGGGGAAAGCTTCAGTTAGAATTGGTGCCTTACAAGAAGCCATGTTTTGGTGCATTTTCTCATGTCTAGTAACTGTTATTTCTGAAGTAAAGCTGTGTCAATCCAATGTGAATTCTCAAATCTACCAATGTATGAGTCTCTGCTACAGTCTTTGTGATGCAGTCCGTCATGACACACAAAGCAACTTGTCAGACCTCTGTTGGTGGTCAGGGAAGAAATGTGTTCCCTAAAAGCTTCATATGCACATAACTAATCTCTTTTCCTATCTTGTACTTCCAACCCCACTGTTTTCTGCAAATGCAAGTACTTGCTGGGGTGTGTAATTTCATATGTGCAATTGTAACAATTGCAACAGTTTAATCCTAACACTGTCTGTCTCATATTAAGGTCATGCTCTCAGACACTATTCTGTCCTCTGCCTTTTCTTAGTTTTCTGGGATTGTCCCTTCCTCCACTCCAGGTTTGTTCTTTTAAACTTTCTGTAGCAACTTTGTTACTCTGTTCTTGCTTTTGCTGGTAAATTCTGTTAGTTCTCAAACTCTAAAGTTTTCTTCATTCTCCCATCCTCCCCTTCCCACCAGTCCTCTTCATTGTTCCCACACATGGCACATTTTCTGATTCCTTGCAGAACAATGGTGAACTTGGCTGTGTTGTCATAGGACCAGCTTGCACTTACGCCACCTACCAAATGGTCTCGTAAGTATTGCTTCTTCTCCCTAATACTGTGATATCAACTGCTGAACAAAGTTGTTTTGTGTACAACAAATGAGTTAGCGGAGACATTGGAGCTTAAGATACATCAGATACTTCAAGGTCTACACAGTCAAGTCAGTAAAACTCTTATGCATAGCCACTATGTTTGGCAGGGAGAAGAAAATCCCCTTCCAAAGACATTTATGAAATCCCACTGCTAAAATTGTTTATTTAATTGCTGACTTGGAGTTTATTGATTGATTTGGGGCTCAAATACTTAACTCTTCAACAACTGCTGAAGAGATATTACCTTGAGATATGTAGTCATCACAATACTGCAGCAACAGGGTCCTTCTGGGCAGATGTTCAGTTGCTGAGAGGGGCCTGAGTTACAGCTGTGAAGAAACCCCAACTGTCATCAGTAAAGAGTGCTTAGACAGGGAGCAGCCAGTTATCCTAACTCTTCTGGCTGAGGATGCATTCCTGAAGAATCTCTACTGTTGCATTATGCATTAACCTGTATAATTCTATATTATAATATACATTAAGATATTCATTCTCATATATTAGGAAAAGTGTAAGCTGATTCTGCAGACTTAGAGCATAAATCAGCTAAAAACCTCTCATCATTCATGATGTACAAATCCACAGTGTTACTCATGTGAGTCAATTCCCTCTATACATTTCTTTGAGTGCCATGACCAGAAGTCAATGCAGTGTTACTGGCAAACATGTGTTATTGATTTATAGAAGAGTCAAAATAATATCCTTACATATGTATAGGACTATGGTTAAACTATATCCCATTTTGTTCATCATGCCTCTTAACCTTATATTTACTTTTCTATCTGCTGGATATGGAACTGCCCAAAATGATGCTGTCTTTTCCTTGGAAGCCAGGGAGCAGAACTGGATGGATCCTTGAGCCTTTGCGCTCCCTTAGCTCTTGGGATGAAATGGTGCATTGTATCCAAATGGCTGTGGGGAACTGGGGACAGTGATCAAAGCTGCCTGGATCAGTTCAACAGGGCACTTCAGTGCCAATACTGACTTAACATCTGCTTGTGTTCTTCATGAACCTTCTGTTTCAGATTCAAATTGCTGTTAAAATAATGCAGGGTAGAGGAGGAGAGGGAGCTGAGTATGGAAATCATGTGGTTACTAGCTTGGTGTGACAGCAATCCATTCAGATTTGTCCTCTTGTCTCTCCCTTCAGAGTTGAAACAATACTGAGCCTGCCTCTGATCTCTGTAGGGAGTTTTGGACTGTCCTGTGACTACAAAGTAAACCTAACCCGCCTTCTGATCCCAGCCAGGAAAGTGAATGATTTCTTTTATTATTTTTGGAAAGAATTTCATCTGCCATTCAAAACCACACCCTGGGAATCTGCCTACATTTACAAGAGGAATGAAAACTCGGAGGCATGCTTCTGGTAAGATCTGGATCCACCTCTGACTCGACTATTGATAAACTCCATCCTTAGACTTGGTTCTCAAAAGCTGTCCTTTGAGTCCTACATTGAGAGGTGCCTTATAGCTACCAAGAAATGAGAGAAGGACAAGATCTATTATACCCTTAGCTGTACTGCATATCTGAATGTTTCACTCAGTCTACTTTTAAATATTCTCAAGTCTTGTTTTTCTCCCGTGGACAGCAGAGCTCACATGTTGCCCCTGCTGGAATCACCTATTTACTGCATCCTTGATGTAAATAGTGTGACATGAGAGGCTCCTACATCGAGCTCTCCACAGACGCCTTTTTAGGTCAGAAGTCTTAATCAAGTGCTTATAATGTTTCTCCACATTGATTGATTCAACTTGTGGGCACCATTGTTACTCCAAAACATTTTAAAAGTTAAAACTGTATCTTTCTTTGAACAAAAGAATCCCCAATGACTGCAGAGTTTAAGCAATTCTCTCGTTGGTTTGGAGCAAAGGGGACAGTTTTCACTTTGTGACCTGAAGTATCAATCTGTGCTTGATTCTCAAGAATGTTGGGTTTTCTCCTTGCCAAAAGTCAAATGTTGTTTTTAGTAAAATAGAATCTTTAATATATTGTTATTGATAATTTCTTTTATTGACTTGGATTTAATTTTCATCTCATGTGAGCTCAGCTGTAGGCTCCTTTTATTTCTTTTGTCCCAATTTTGGGATATAAAATGATGATTAATTTAAAAAATCATCATGTTTCTCCTATTAATTTTATAAATGTAGCTCAAAGGCAGACAAGAATTCATGGAAATAACTATTACTTACCTTTCCAGTTAATATCCTGAGGAACCTGCAGAACTGGAAGTAAAATGTATGACTGTATTGGCTTCAGAACGATATAAGCATTTACTTACAGAATATTTTGTATACAGACTTTTTTTTTTTCTGAATTAAAAGGTCTAAAAACTGGTCTCTAATTCACTTTTGTAGATATTTACATACTTTTACTGTTTTCTCCTATTTTAGTACAGATAGCAACTCAATCACATGATCTAACTGTTATGATTGCCTCTCATGTTTTGAAACATCAGTGCACTTTGCTTATCTTCTACTACGATCCCTGTTTCTCCATGTTTTCAGCTATAATTGCCAAAGCCCTACAAGAACTTTAGCTAAATCCCTCTAATCCTGCAGGTTTTATACCTTTCAGGGAAGTCAATGCATGTAAGTGATTTCTAATTTTTTCTTACTTTGTTAATGCTCCAGTTCATGGTCTTTGTTATGGTCTTCATATGGTCCTGTTCATGGTCTTCATAACTGTTCAAGCTACTTTACTTTACTGTTGAATTAATAAAAAGTAGAAAATTAATTTTGTATCTCTCCCCATTTTTCATCCTAATGCAGTTGTAAAAAATGCATTTCATTCTGCTGTAATAGAATCTGTCAGCTGGAAGGTTTTTGAACAGTCAAAAAAATCCAATTTTGCTAAAGCACAAGTTATACTGAATGGGCTAATTGTTTTCCTCATAAATGTATAAAAATAAGTTAATATCCACAGTGACATCAAAAGCAGATTATGTCTCAACTATGCATGTGTTCCTCTAAATTAATTATTAATGATTGTGCTCCAGAAAAGAAACAGGAAGCAAAAGATATGTAGTAGGTTATAGGACTTGGATCTCAGTGTTGCTAGACCAGAAGTTAAGCAGCTTGAAAACAAAGGGATTTGATTTGATTTTCCCTCTGCATTAATTTTATTTCAGACAATGTCTCTTCTCAGACAAAACATGTTGAAGCCAGAATAGGATTTAGGAGGTGACTGCTTTTGCTTAATCTTTAAGCTAGTTTTTACCCACTTGATTGTTTTGGGGTTTTTTTTGCTGTCCTCATGTTTCCTCTTCAGGTTGTAACTGACTCACTATAGGGCTTTTTGTTGCTACTTTTCTTCCTTCAGAGGCAGGGTACATATGTTTTTCAACTCAGTTATTTCTTCAGCTCTCATTTACTCTCTTGAACCTTTATGTGTTTTCTAAGATTACCACTGTCTTAAAAAAGCAGAACTTCCTGGTTCCGCCTCCCAGTTAGTCTCACTGTAATTTTCCCATATCTCAAATTTATTTTTTTCAGATGATGAATATCTTACTACATCACTGAATTCTCCAAACCCATCCTTTGTACAACTAGGCCTGTACCTCTGTGTGACTTTCCAAGTACTTCTAAGTTTTCCATACCCTGTGTTGATAGCCTCTCTTCTGTTGCTGCAGAAAAAATCGTTCCACACCACCGTATGAGCACTCTCATGTGCTGTAAATAGCCATCTTTCATTTTGGCTTATTTGGGAGAGTATGAGGAATTAGCAATTTTCTGACAATATCTGTGCTCCCTTGTGTCAGGTACATGAATGCACTAGATGCTGGAATCACACTGTTTTCTGAAAAACTGAAGTTCAAGGACATTTTAAGGACTCCAGAACAGCTTAGAAACACGGTGATAGATCCAAAACGGAAAAGCAATGGTAAGGGGGCACTGAAGGTGCATCCTGTCCTGTAGGTAAGTTACTTTTCCCAGGAAATCAGACCTTAGTTACATTTTACGGAAGAGTCTTTCCACAGAAATGGTGCAGAAACACAGAAGAAACACAGATATACCATTTCACATGGATGCAAACATAAAATGGCACAAAGTTCATAGATTGCTCTCTCCATCCCCAGAAAATATTGGGGAACATCGTGATTCTAGAAAGCTTCTGGAGTGAATTATCCCATCTAAGCATAAACTCTGTTTTATCAAAGATTCAGACATCCACAAATCACAACTCCTCATAAGAAGGGCCTTAGATGCTACAAGAATGCTTGACTTTCTGCCATTCCCCTGTTTGGAGCCCTGCTACATATATGGACCTCATTTGTGTCATCAAGGGGCACTTATTCTGGAGATGACCCATCTAAACTAGAAAAAGGGATAAGTATATACCTCAGCTTCTCCCAAGACAACCACCTGGCATCAGTGGTCTGAGTGTGAGAGTAATAAGTAGGCCAATGAAGCTATTACTCCAATACCATTTAACTTAGAAATATTCGTCATTAGCCCATATTGCATCAAAAATGCAAATGCTTGTTTGAGTGAGATAATGATAGTGCTCTGGTCCAATCAGTCAGAAAATGGTGCAAGCATTAAAGCACTTTTTACCACTTTCCCTCAAATACCCCAGTCTTACTGCAGAGAGGCTGGAGCCAAATGCTGGGTCCCAGCACAGTACAGGTAATATTTGCCTTTGCCTTGTCCTCTTCTTGTCTGTACCTTTCACCAATCTGTCTCCGTTTTTGCCCAATCTTTAGTGATCATCATGTGTGGCTCTCCAGATGATGTTGGTACAGACCTAGGGACAGTGGAAGTGGATAAGGACATTGTTATCATCCTGATAGATCTCTTCAAGTAAAGTATCACCTTTGTGTTTCCTGTTTTCTCTGCAGTTTGCTGAAGGAAAGATAATGGAAATTATGTTAAATGCTCCTGTTAAATACTTCTAATGCAAACCCTTCTGTGATCAATTTCAGCATGAAATACCAAAATTAGAGTAATATGAAAGAGAGTGCAGAAGAGGTCAGAAACAAGCACAGTAACATGAAGAAACTACAGATTACCCTGCTGTGTATTCCAAGAAGACACTCAGTTTTAATATATATAAACTCCTGCTTGACAGAAGAAGGAATAAACAGGACAGAAACCAAACTGTTACAATAAAAATAATAATAATTCAGTGCAACCTTTGAGTTTCAGACTGCCAGATCTCGATAGTACCTTTTAATGTAGTTAAGCACAGAAGCTGGCATCAGGGAATGAACAACATAGAGAGTTTTGTCCAGGATGAAATCTTATTTGTAGAACTATTTATTTTTAATTTATTTTTTAACCTGTCAAATATCAGTGCTACTTGGGAGAGGAGAGTGATTCTGGTGTGATTACCACTGCTCTTGTTGCCAATTTTTGTGCTTTGCTTTGCAGTAACATGTACTTCAAGACGAATGTCTCAGCCCCTTACATGCAGAATGTGCTTGTCCTGACTCTTCTACCAGCTAATGACAGCTTTAATACCACAGAGACTGAGGACCCTGTCCTGGTAACCACACTATTTTATATCTGGTTATTGCATTCAGTGCATTCATGCTCATGCACTAGGAAATGAAAACTAAAAATGCATCGCAATCATCCCTTATCATACTTCTATGTTGATATTTTCTTAAATTATTGCAGGATGACATTCTGTCCTGCTGTAATGATGTAAAAAGATAATATCATAAGGCAACATGGGGTGTCTCATAATCCTGCTTTGTGAAGTTTAAGCCAAGCTTTTAATTAGCCTGCAAGTATTGTGGTCACAGGGCATGAGGAAGACTTGGTACATGGTCTTCTGACTCCAATTCTGAGTGACTGACAGTCTTACTATGTAGCTGCAAGGCAACAAGATGTGAGCATAGGATGTTCAGAACTAATAACTATTGACAGATTTTTGTATGCAGATATGTATTAGAACTGGCAACCATAGCTGTTTCTGTCCCAGGGCTTTCCAGTTAAATTTGGAGAACAGGAACTTAATTTTCTGTAGGAAATATGCTTTGGTTTGTGGTGGATTTTTTTTGGTTTTTCTTTCGTGTTGTAGTTTGTCGTTGTTGTAGGTTTTTTGTTTGTTTTGGTTTGTTGTTTTTCTTGAGTGTGTGTTTTGTTTTGTTTGTTTTTTTTTTTGTTTTTTTTTTTTTTTTTTTTTTTTTTTTCATTTCCTGAAAAGCAGAAACTGTGCAAATCCTGTATCTCCTTAGTGAAACTGATGCTCCTGCCATCTGCCCAGGAATTGGACTGAACGTAGAGATCCTCCCAGGATTTGTGTCTTTGAGCTCCTGCTTTCCAAAGTTTCTGGCTAGATTTACAAGGCTTCCAGATGTCCCAGCCTGGGCTCAATGCTTTTTGGCTACCAGGTCTATGGCAGGCTGATGGAAATTCTGGCACTGCTCCTTGTTCCTGAGATGTGGCCATCTGGAAGCCCAGACTTTCTGGCACCACACTGGATTATCTGCACAGAAAGTCTAATTCAAAACTGGGAGCTTCATGTCTCACTGGGCAGCCCTGCCCAGAACCTACAATGCAGAATTTATTGAATCCTTTGCATTGGCCTCATAAGTTTTCACCACCTCCCTGTCTTCACACACCCAAAAGATATTTTGTTCACCTTTATTTTTCCAATCAAGAGTGCTGATGTGACATTGCCCATCTACTCATTCTGTTAAGCAGATTTTGCTGTTTCATGATGGAGTTTCTGCTGAATGGAGACCACCAGAGTTATTCTAGTTTTACAGAAGAAACATAAACTCTCAAATTGATAATTCATCTTTTTCTCATGTTCTAGATGGAAGATGACTTTTTAGTTGGCTATTTTAATGCAGTCTTGCTGTTTGGACATACTCTGAAGAAATTTATCCTCTCACAGAGCCCAGTGTTACCTCTCAGTTTCATCAATGAATTTCGAAATACCACTTTTGAAGGTAAAAAAAAAGGGCAGTTCTGTGTAGGATTCACTATTGATGAGGGGAAATGAGTGTTTAAAACCAAATTTATTAAGCCTGAATGCCTGCAAGCATGACTGTAAGCCAAGCTGCAATGAGTTGGCTCTTCTTAGTCAACTTTCTTGTTCCTCTCACAGTCTGTCTGGCACCAGTGGGCTTTTGTAGACCATAGACTTAAAATCACAGAATTGAATCATTAGGAAAAGATAGAGGCAAGACTTAAAGAAAGAAGTGACTTCACCTCTCTGGGAGTGAAGACCCAGCTGTCACTTTGCATCAGATATATATAACAAAATGATGACTCAAAGCTTTGTGTTTATGTCCCATATGCTTTCAACAAACATGTGTGAAAGTCTCCCATATTTTCCTAATGTGTCCTAATGGAGCTGTGGGTTTATCATTGCTTTAACCATCGTACTCTAAACCTAGAAAAATATAATTTACTAATTTCTTCTGGAGACAGCATCCTGTTTTGAATATCAGTAAACTAATATCTTAAATTTCACTCTAAATTTGAAAGATAAGTGGACACAGACATTTTTACTTATCTAAAATAAATCTTCCTCTGTAATGCTCCACATTAGTTATATATTTAGTTAAAAAAAAAAAAAATCCTAAAAGTGAAAGTTGTTTAACTATCTTAATTCTTTCTTGGGCTGGAGGATGGTAGAGTAGGGTGTTCATAGAATAATTATTTTGATATTAAGAAGTTGGACCATGAAAAACTTCACATCTTTTTCTGAGGTGAGAAGGCAGAAGGTAATTCCCAAACTAAAATAATAACGATGCTGAACTTAAGGGAAAAAAAAAAAAGTCACCAACAACCGCAGAAAAAAAGCCATCCGAAGGGGGTCAAAAAGGCCCTGCCCCCCCCCCCCCCCAAAAAAAGGGGGAAACAGTTAAGGTGAGACTTTCAGGATTGGTGGGAATTGGCTAAGCTTCTGCTTTTGTTGGGATGACTGACTTCAAGAGCAAAGTCAAGTCATGCTGACGGACTTAGAAAGCTCCACCTTAAAATTCTTGGAATGTACTACACAGGCAATTTCTCAATCTGCTGACATACAGAGGGAGAAGGTTAAAGGGAAAAAGAACCTAGTTAATATCAGTAGAGTCAAGCAGGTAGCTCTCAAAACAGTAAGTGGAATGTAAGTATTTCCTTTCTGGCTGATAGATTCAAACTGTAGGTGAAATACAATTTCCCTTTTCACTTGTAAAATGGTCCCTTCAAGGGAGGTTGCTCTGACATTTCTTGGTATGATGAAGAAACATGACAAATACAATTTTCCATAGCTAGAGGGAGTCTTTCCTTTTCAGTGCAGTCAGTTCAACAGCTTGTACTGGATTTGCTAGAGAAAATGTAGCACATTATTAAGAGAGAAGTAGCACCACACTAAGCTGATATGTATTCTAGCATGCACATGAAGAAGAAAAATATCCTGCACACCAGAAATCTTTTTCTTTATCCCATTCTTCCTGCCACATGTTTCTGTTTCTGAGTATGCAATCCCTCTGACTAATTCTTTATGTCCACAGGTCTCCTAGGTCCTGTGATTCTAGATGAATTTGGAGATATTGATACTAATCTGACCTTGCTGTACACATCACAAACTTCAAATCATGTAAGTATCTCCAGGGAGCAAGTGTTTGACCTTATATATGAAAGGAGAAATAAAATGCTCAGTACTATTACATAAGAACGATGAAAATAACTATGGCAGAGTAGTGGCGTGACAAGGCATGCTGTGCATGCTGGGAGGGGTTCATGTGAGGTGTGCTGGGGACTGACAGGATTGATGTCATCTGGTGATTTAGTAAGTAAAGTGCAGCTGGTATTTTGTGGGACTGATACATTTATTTTCAGAGAGAGGGAAGGAATGAGGAAAAATATGGCAACCAAACATATGGCTAAGATGAGGAATGCACCACTGTAGCAGGAAGAGCAAGAATTACTTTGAGTTTGGGCAATGTTTTTATTAATGGTAGTTTGAAGCAAGGGATAAAAGAGGGTGAGCACAGCTGCTGACTGCATTTCTTCCCTCCTACACCCATAGTTTGGAACGCTTCTTCATTTCAACACTCAAAAGAATGAGACATATATGGGGACTACCAGTCCAGATTTTGCCTGGAGGTACCACAAGCTGCCCAGTGATATTCCAGGTGGAGGTGAGACACCCATTAAACCTCTCTCCTCTTCAAAGACAAATCACACAGCCCTAAGATTTACCTGCCATGCAATCCGACACACTGCCTTCACACTGTCCTCAGACAGGGATGCCAAGAGCTGGGGGCAGAACAGCAGCTTTCTTCCCCTGCCCCATCCCTCCATGTCCTATGCATCCAGGCCAGTTCTAAACTTGCATTTCTGCTTAGATGCTACTAAGTCTCTGGTAGATTACATACTGTACTAGTGACTGTGGGGAATACCATGATGTGTTTTGGAAGAGATCACCCCTGAGCACATAACCTTCACTAGATGATGGTGGTGATCTGAATTGCTTTAAAGACTGTTCAGGGAAGGCAGCAGAGTTAAGGTTATGATGAGTTATCTGACTGTGTGTTTCTGTATTGCTGATGCAGCATAGTGGCTTCTACTTTTTACTTTATCCTTGTTGTAGGGAGCAGGGGAGAGGACACAGCACTGTGCAGATTCAGGGTTCTTCTCTGGAGGGGTCTCTTAGGAGAGCTGTCTCTCCACAGAAAGACAATGGGAAACTAGGTTATTGCTCTATTTACACCAAGACTTTAACTCTGAATTCCCAGAAATCAGCATCTCCTTTTGAGCTTTCGGTGACTCTTGGATAGAACAGATGAACCCCGTTACTATTCTGCATACCAGAGTCCAGCTTTATCAATCTAACCAGATTGGGATTGTTTCCCCATTTAGACTGCTGCCACATGATGATTGGCAATGGAAATGTTGCCAAAGGATAAAAATTATTGCAGTGGCATTGGTTGCAAGGGTTAGTGCATAGTGGGTTAATGTTCACCTGAGTCATTCCCATCAGTGAGCGTCCAAAGGTGCTGCTGTTGAAGGTCTCTGCTAAAAGTCTCCTCCATTAGCTTGCTGTACTGCTTACCTCCATTAGGAAACAGATTGGAGAAACAAGCACCTTCTGATAAGAATCCATTCCAAGTAAGGTGGTACATGGATTAAAACTTTTCTTTTTCTCCTCAGCAAAGTAAATCAGGTGGTTTCAAATTAAGGCTTATCCCTCTTAAGAGAAGCAGGAATAGTGGTTCATTACCCATAGGAGCTTCCAGGAGCAGACTGCAGCACTGATGAGACTCCAGTTAGCCAGCTCTTGGAAGAGCAGTGGGCATTCTGGTCAAATTTCTGGTCTCCTTTGATATGACCATGAGTTGTGCTTGTGCAGAGACAACAATGCTGCACATGTCAGCCACAGTGTCTCCCTGCACCAGCTCCCTGAGCCATGTGCTACCTGGCCCCAGTCTTCTCGGTGTTGCTCCAGTCCATTTCTCATCCATGCCTTGGGCCCCACAGAGTGCTGTGATGCCAGTGGATCTTTGTTTCTCTAAAAACATTCACTTCAGTCTGTCCCTGTTTGAAGATGCTGCATAAAGACAAAATTAAAACGGAAATTGCAGAAAGTCAGTGTCTACAAACCAGTAGCATAATATTCAGTGCTTAATCAAGGCCTGATGTTGTGGCCAAGCTATACTAAACCAAAGTAAAACTGCCTTCCACAGGTACTTGATTTTTTTGTTTTCAAATTTTTAAAAATAAATCTTCCTTTAGTGTGATTCTAAATAAATATATTCCCCCAAAGGGCAACTTTTTACAGCCAAAGTTTAAGTAATCACCATACCTTGCCAAAAACAGGAAAAACTTTCCAACCCCAGAAATATATTTTTTTTCCTCCAGGGAGGTGAACAGTCACAGCATCCAGAACCCCATTCCTTCATAAACTGTAATTGAGAACAGCTTGCTTGGGTTCTGCTACCCTCCTTCCTCCTGGCAACCTGTAAAAAACAAAAAAAAGGGGGGGCTTCACACACATTTTCCCATTGCTCAGAAAGTTTTAATCCTCACTCTATGGGTGTTATGACCTTATCCACTCTCTGGATAAGGTCAGCCTTCAGTATACTGACATTTCTGGTTCTAGAGGACCTGAAAACAGTCAATTTGTGATGCATGTTGTAATACTAAGAGCCAGGAGGTGGTAGCAGAGCCTCAGGAACAGGAAAATGGTCCCACAGCTCATCTATGGGAAACTACAACCTGCTGATTGTTAAGCTGCAAGCCACGATTCAAAAATCTGAAGTTTTAGAGAATTGGTACTTAATGGCCCTGCACATTCTCATTTATCTGTCGTTTTATAGCGGTAACTATCTAGAACCAACATGCCAGTCTGCAAAACTAGGTTCTCCTCTGCCTTCTTTGCCTGAGAGACTGGCACAGTAAATATGTGGCCACCAGATGAAACTCTGCACTAATGACCTGTTGCTCTTCAAAGGAAACTGGTGAGAGTTCTCCTTCTCAATACCCCTGATATGCAAGAAATTACCAAAGACAGGTTTCAATTTCCTTTTCCACATTAAGTCAGTCAAAATTACAACCTAAAACCATCAGTTCTCAGCTGGCTGTTTGTTCTGTCAGTTCTTGGCTGTTTCACCTGAGTGCTCAGGATTATCACCCTCTTGTGCTCTGTGGTTTTGAGTCCAAGTCCTCAGAAGCCAGAAAAAACAAATATTCAAATTGTTTGACATCCTCCACGGACACCTAACTACTTTAACACTGCCACCAGATTAATTTTACTCTATAATGTATGGATTTCATATGGAAGACTACAGTCCACTCTGTAGCACTTATCATCCTAACACAGTGTCTACATAAGTGTACTGAAATGTGTCCAGTCTCCAAAGTTCTGTCTACAACAACTACAGAATGACTGTAAACAACTGGGCCAATGAAGGGATAACCCAGGTTCAAAATGTTAAAAAGTCTGCTTATATTAAAAGCTGTACCATGATTTTCGTCCTCACCTCTTCTTGGATAACACATTCTTAGAGGAATCACCTTTCAAACCCACAAGTGGATGTACTCTGTATCATATAGAACTCTGACTGGAAGCTTCAGGTGTAGTCCATTCTGAATTATATCAGTAAAGACTCTGGGTGGCAAAGGTATGGGTAATTGTGGAAAACTCACTGTCAAAGCAGCATATGTCTTTCTATCTGTGTACTTAGCAGGACTGGAAAGGAAATATAACAACATTATAAAGCATGAATCAGAAAGCCATCACTAAGTATTGTGTTTCATGATAAAACCAGTAGGGGTTAAACCCTTGTTCCCCATTTTAGAGAAAAGATTATCCAAAGGAGTCAATAAGGAGCTCATTTTACCTTAAACCCTGGGTATGCTGGGGGAAAAAAATGTTTACTGCCTGTGATTTCAAATGGTCAGCTGCTTACCTCATTTACATCTGTATCCCACAGAGTTGTACCCAAGGTTTTCTCCAACCATCCACTCTTATGAAGATCTTACTGGGAGAAGTTTGGCTGCTTCATTTTTTTTCAAATGTAGTTACTAAGAAAAGTCAGCTTTCTTCCTGGACTATCCTAGTTTGGTTTTAAAGAGGAGAACATCTAGAAACTGCTTTTGAGCTGATGTGAAATTTAGTGCTGTTAAATTCACCTCCCTCCTGGTTGTTCCTGTAGAGTGTTCATGCCTCAGGTGGGGAAATAGGACTGCAGTGAAAGAGGCAGACATGTGTCATCTCTAGGCAGTTCTGGGCTTTACCAAAGCCTCAATTTGGATGTGATCAAAGAATACCCCTGCTCATCTAACTGTGACCTGCACATGTGTGGAAGAGGGTAATTTCTTAAATTTTATTTTTCAATGTCCTCTGTTAAGTAGTTTATTTTTTTTCTTTTCTGCAGGACCACACATCTTGACTATTGCTGTCTTTACACTCACAGGAATTGTGATTCTGGTTCTCATAATTTCTTTGCTGATTCTAAGGTACCAACATCTTTGGCCTTCTGTTTGTCCTTGAACGGTTTTCCATCTAGGGCAATGCCTTTGATTTCTCCTGAAAGAGACATTTGTAGCTTACCTTACATACCTGGGTGATTGTCCTCAGTGTGAACTCTTCAGTATATGCCAAGTAGTGTTGTACCCACACACATTTGCAGATGTATAAAATTTAAGATTCTGTTTAGATTATTAGATTAATATTGTATAGATACTCTTCTAATATTCCCGAACATTGAATATAGAAGAGTTTCCTAAGGATTTTTTAGAATAAAATTGTCCTTTTAGTGTCAAGATAACAGTGAACTTGTCAATTCTAATTGCTACTGAAGATTGTTCCCTAAGTAGCAAAGGAGAAAAGATACTCAGCTATGAAGATGAACAAAATGCTTTACTATTCCTCCTTTATCTCCCAAGTTTCTAGGATACAGAACTATCCCACAGCTCCCCATGTTGCTCTAATTGCTAAGTAAAATGACACAATTCTGAAAAATACATAGCTAAATATTAGACCTAGTAGATTTTAATTCACTTTGATATGTATTTAATCACCAGCTGATACCAGTCTGAATTGCAGTGCATCCTGGTGACACAACACAGTTTATGAGATTGAACTGAGAAAACCAGTTCTTACCACAATTAGTGGTCACCCTTTTCTTATACATATGTGTGTTAAATATATATTGGTAAAGGGAATATTTATGTTATTAGTCAATACCATGGGTTCTCCCATTTGGAGCATTTACTAGCAGTAATCAATGTGTTAGGATTCTCCTGCAGTCTTTCCAGTCAGTCCTGTGGGTTTGTTGTTTTTTTTTAATAATGGAAGGACCTGCATGAGTAAGAGGGTAATATGATGTGTATTAGTTATCTTGTAACAATTCTTTAAGAGAAGACATTGTCCACTCTGAAGTTCTGCAAGGGAGACAGCAGTTTCATTCTCCCTATTCCAAGGGTTCTTCCCTCATTTTTAGAAAATGTGCAGAATACACAGGACACCCACAAAAAGGCATCTAATCTAAACATTGTTGTTACCTCCTCTCCTGGCATTGTAGTCAAACCAGTTCTTACCATCCAGTGGTGAAGGCAGAATTTCCTCTGGCTTACATTTCTGGCCTGTGGGACTTTCCTTCAGAGTACATTCATTAACATAGAGGAGAAAACTCTATAAGATCCAGAGGCCTCTTTTGTGCTTTAAATTGATCTTACCTTCCTTGAGACTCTGGCAATTGCCTAGAAGTTGTTCTGCTAGGTCTGTGGAACTGAATGAGCCTTTAGGCTTTCCCAGAGCTAAGGGGGAATTACACCAGGCTCAAAATCCAAAACTGTATGAGAGTTGCTTGTGCTCAAGCCTTGTCAACCTGATACTGCAACTTGTGTCATCCTGACACTAGAAGCTTCCCTGCCCTAATCTCCTGTTGTGGGTTTCGGTTCATGGGAGGATATTCTGTTCACTCGTTTTGCAGGAAGTACAGGAGAGATAATGAGCGCCGGTGGAAGAAATGGTCCCATATACCGCCCGAGGAAATATTGCCTCTGGAGACCAGTGAAACAAGTCACATTAGTTTGAAGGTAAGAGAAGCACAATGCCCAAAGCTGGGCCTTGGAATCCATCTTCGAAAGACCATTGATGCGTGTTGGCATCCTCTGACTACAATGCAGTCTGTGGCTCTGGTAGAATCTGGTAGGATCTGATAATTATTTTTTTTTCTGCTATATTGAAGGAAAAAGAGATTATTCCCCATCTATCTCTTCTTAATAGAATATATCAGTTCTCCAGTAGTAAAGCTCATTTTGTGATGAGGGAATGGGATGGGTATTAATTTCCAGTCTCTTCCTATTAAAAAGGATTTCCCTGTGTTTTATTATGCCTCTCTAATGCCCAAGAGCACAAAAGCAGCAGGTGGAGGGCATGGGAGTGGCATGGATGTCCCACACTTTCTGTGGCATGTAGTGGCCCTCCCTACGTTTATGCTTCTCTGTGTGGTACACACTGACATTATTTATTACTCTGGGCCTGATGAGTGGGGAGTAGGTGATAATTGCAAGTTAATTATTCTTCTTTGTTCTCAGATCGATGAAGATAAGAGACGTGACACCATCCATAGACTGCGCCAAGGCAAATATGACAAGAAGGTAACCTGACTGCAGTGTCCATGCTCCCTTCCTTGGCTTAGGAGGGCTCTTTCTGGAAGGATGTCATTCCACTCCAGAGAAAATTCCATCTCCCCTGACCTTGCAGAATGACTTGATTTTATGGAAACAATAAGTCACTTGTCAGGTGTTTTGCGTTTTGCTTACTGATGGGAGGCAATGTATTTGTCTCCATGAACCCTTTGCCTAGTCCAGAAGCAGAGGGACCAGAAATCGGATATATTTTGGTACTGAGGAGATGAAGAGATTAGTGAAGGACAGGCCATTTACATTGGCAGTTCTTGTACATTCAGTAGAGCTATCTGCCTGACTGAGGTATATTCATGTTGAGTTAAAATCTGCATTATTGACAGTTCTAAATTGTTCTTGTCTGTCTGGGAAATCTTTTGCATTGAGACATAATGCTGTTACTTATCAACTGATAATGGAACCTCCAACATTGAAGCAGTAGGCAGGTGTTTCCAAAATATGTATTTGTACAGACATTTTTTTATGTTGTACTAATGTTGTACTAAACCTATATTTTTTTTCCCACTGGCATTTTTTCTTTAGGTGGTGATCCTAAAGGACCTCAAAAACAGTGATGGTAATTTCTCAGAGAAGCAAAAAATAGAACTGAACAAGGTAACTGGTTTACATAGCAGCTGGACACTGCATGGTGGGATAGAGCCTATGAGTTGCTGTCCACTGTCAACACCAACAGCCACATGCTTGTGCACATTTGTGAGGTTATATTGAGTATCCGTACATTGCTTGATGAACTTTTTCATTGTGTGTGTGATCTCATCACCAGTTCAGTCTGAATTGTATGCCAATGTTCTACCATGGTCTGTCATATGGCCTTGCTAAATAATTGTTTATAGCTGATACTAAAAGGCAATGCACTTTTTTGCTCATATGATGCTAATTCATTAGCAGCAGAATGTTTTAGATAAATATTATTGAATGCCAAGGGCAGCTCTTTAAATATAAGTAACTCTCTGCTGACTTGTGCATACAGACACTTCCAACATGAGAGATGAAGTTGGCTGCAGTACTACATCTTTTTTGAATGAGTAGTTTTCCTTTTTACACAACACAGCTATACTGTGAATTCAATAAGCTCCAAAAATACCCCAAAGTAAACTACCATTGTCTATATAAATGGACAAGGTCCATAATGCTGCATCTTTAAATTTGTATTACTTGCTCATTTACTGACTAATTCACAGTATCCTGTCATTCATAACATCTATTCTGGTCAACTGGGAAGTTTGAGTAGAGAGGCAATAATGGGGAGACTATAGTGGGCTCTGGAATTAACTTGCAGCAGCCACTCTTATCGCCCCAATCCAGAAGGCTCTGGAATGACAAATGTCTTCAAGTACTTCACTCAGTGCCTTAGTACACACTACTTTAAAGAAAGCTCATATATCTTATCAGGGCCTAAGATAAAAAGCCACATTACACAAGTATCCTTGATCTGTGGTTCTGTACTAACAGTGATTGCTTTTAAAAACAGATGCCATGTTTCTGCTCTAGCTCCTGCAGATTGATTATTACAACCTGACCAAATTCTATGGCACTGTGAAGATGGACACCATGATCTTTGGAGTGATTGAGTACTGCGAAAGAGGTTCTCTGAGGGTAAAGAATTTTGCAGGTCTTCTTCCATACTCAAATTACTGATTTTCAAAATAAAAGGAAAAATGTGTGTCTCTATGTCTCTGCATATGTCACATATGTCATGCAACAGCCATGGACTGAGCAAGTGGCTTCAGGTATCTGATTTGCCTTTGGTTTCCTTGCTCAGCTCTCCAGCATTCACTAGGTGCTCCTGTGGCTGCCATCAGGCTGGTGGTTCTCAGCAGCCAGAGGATCAGGTGAAGTGTGAGCAGAGCTCTGTACAGGCAGAGCTCTGCCCAGGCAACAGCAACAGCCAGTATTTGTATTGTGCCCCCTATGGGGACCATAGAGGATACAACTTTTTTTTTTACTTTCCAAGCCATAGTTGTTGTCTCTGCTGGTGCCCTTGTGAACCCCAGTGCCCTCAGAGAGTGAAAAGATAAAAGAATATATTCCATATGAATAAGGGACAAATGATTTGAGGCTGGAATATGGCAAATCCCGTGCTGTGAGGTACAATAGCCCTTATTTTTTTTGTTTATAAAAGGAACAGTAAATTGATGTTTGGCAGAAGTTCTGGAAAGGATTACAGTTTATTATTACCAGTATAATTTCAGTGCTATCACGAAGCAATGATGGCATCAGCTCTTCTTCAGGCACACATTGTCTGTGCTACTGAGCTCATACAAAGACTTTCATCAGTAGCTTTGGTCTTTGGAACAAACTCACAGCAAGGCAGCAAAAAAACCAACTCTATCTCTGGTCTATTAAACTGTCATAGTCATGGGTGTTTACTTTTAGCAACAGAAATCATAGTGACTGGAAGAAATGTAAATGGCTGGAACTTTAAGATAAATGAACAGTCTACTTGGAATTTATAAAGCCAGGAGTAAATTTGTGGGAAACGAACTGTTAGCACACAACACAGAAATTCCTCTCCCTTTCTCTTGAACACCTTACCCCTTTCTGTCTCAGCTATTTTGCTTTATTAAAGACATGGCTTTAAGAGCAAATTCACATTTTTCCTTGAATAACACAAACCCTCTTTTCTGAAGCCCCCACTTTTCTAGCTCTGTGTAAATATATTTAATATGCCCTGTTTTCTGAGACAACTCCTGAAATAGTGCATGTACTTTCTATAGAGAAAATGAATTGCTACCTACCTCTTTTCATTTGCTGGTTGAAAGGCTGTGCTTTTCCAGTACTCACATCTCATCTTTTTTTCCTGATGTAGATTAGAGCCATTCTTTTCTTCTCTTGACAGGATGTTTTAAATGATAAAATCTCCTACCCTGATGGCACGTTCATGGACTGGGAGTTTAAAATCTCTGTCATGTATGATATTGCCAAGGTAAGCAGGCTACTCACAGTGTGATGTTAATCAACCTGTTCTGTCTTGCAAAAGTGATCCTCTGGAGAAAGGCTGCTCTTACCTTCTGGTCTTCTCCTTTCCTTGCTAGCTGTATGTCCTTCCACTCTTTTCTTCTCTGGGATGGGTATACGAGGCAGGATGAGCCAGGGGCCAGAGCTGGCTTTGGTCTATTCATAAGTAAACAAATAAAGAGTGCCCCAAATGTGACCCAAAGACTAGAGGGTTACAATCTGTTGAGCTGTGGCTCTGATCAGTAGGGCTTGAGCAGTCACAAGACCTTCACAACACACTGCTCTCTGGCCTTAGGTAAGGCATATGAAGGAAAACTGTATTTTTTACAAATGATGGAATTATTCTATTTTGTATCCAGAGGTGGGAGTAGCTTTTTCTAAACAAACTGTTTATTTTGCATACTGATTTTCTCCCTCACTAGAGTGAGAAGCACTTTCTCACTCGGGCTATCCATTTCAGTCAGTTTGAGAGGGAAGAAATCAATCTTATACAGAAACCAAGAGTGTTTTGTGAGATTTTTGTATTTAAGGTCCTTGTGGTAGGAAGAAACAATATACCTGATAAAGGAAATTCTTTTCTACATTAAAGGCTTGTATCTGTTTAGCTGGTAGCTAAGGAGTCTTTACAATTCATAACTATAACTATTCATTATACCTCTGCTGGTAATGTAGACAATTATCTCTACCTTTTTTGCTAGTGCTCAACTGCTGTCCTTTTCCTGCTATTGGTTTGCATTTGGATGGTCTTCTGATTTCTCTACATGCATCAGTTCAGATTGATGAATGACTCCACTGTGTCTGTTCTAAAGAGATATTGAAAATATTGCTCTTTACTAAAACCCCCTTAATCCAAATTGTCACAGTTTGTTGGCCTTGTTAATGACTTTCAAGTTCAGTTAACATTCAGCATTAAGTTTCATTTTAAATAGCAGCAAAGGATTTTCCCTTCCTCCTTACATCATCTAAAAAAAACCCAGAATATTATTTAACCCTTTGCAGTTCACCTTCACATATTTCTTTAGAAAACAGGGAGTAGCACTGGTTCTGTTTACAAGAAGGAGAGAGATCCCAGTCACTCTGATGGGAGTGACCAAATGCCCAGTGACTTTACTGGGACCAAGATTTCACAACCAGCCATTCACTGGACCATTGGTAATGAGGATGTGGCATCTGAGGACAGGTGGCACACTGCATCCATTCTGTGGAAAGGATCCTGAGCATTATTAGACTTGTTAGCAGAGATGGCTTCCAAAAGCTTCCTGAAAATGCAGGAATATCAGGAAAGCTACTGTCATTTAGACAATATTCCAGCCTTTCCTATTCCTTAACCTGATGCTGTGGTGAAGCCTCTGGGACCTATAAATTTCCATGAAATTATTGTATTGCTTTTCTCAAACCATGGCTTCCCAACCTCCAGGCACTCGGTCTACTTTTACTTGAATGGCTTCTTGATTTGCATAAGTGAATTAATGGCCCTGGAGCTCCAGTTCCTCTCATCTCAGTATATGCCCTTTTAAAGCCCAGCCCTAGTTCTCCAGGCTGTTAAAAATCCCTATAACCAGCTCCCACAATTCCTTTGCTATCCTATGAGAAGCTTGGCAGTTTGAGGCCAGTGGGTCTCTGGGTTTCAGAGCTGGGCAGAGGGCCCATCATTCAGTGACTGCTGCTCATACCACAGGATGTCATGCTTGGTATGTAAACTGGGGACAATTGGGTGGGAAGGCAGTGTCACTATTTGGGCATTGGTCAGTGGGTGGTGAGCAACTGCACTGTGCACCACTTGCTTTTCTTGGGTTTTATTTCTCTCTCTTTTTGTTATATTCTTTTTCATTTTTATTTCAGTTACTAAACTGTTCTTATCACAACCCAGAAGTTTAACCTTTTTTCCCCAGTTCTGCTTCCCATCCCACTGTGCGGGAAGAGGGGAGAGTGAGCAGCTTTGTGGTGCTTAGTTTCTGGCTGGGATTAAATCACAGCTTTTAGCTCTCCACGCCACCACTTTCCCACACTCCACTTTTACCACTGCACAAACAGTCCTCTTACTTTGCCTGCTCTTCATCTGACACAGAATCTGCAGCATGAGTGTTTCTGAACAGAGGTTGGATCATTTCTATTCCCCGCTACCACTAACCAGGTAGTGACTATTCCTAGAACAGACCCTAGTCCGAGTAGGCAAAAAGGAAGCTCTAAATCTTGTCTATTTTTTTTTTTTTGGAGGGGTTGTTTGTTGGTTGGTTGGTTTTTTTCCCTGTCTTTACTGTCTCTAGGTCTGATGGCACCACCTGTAGCTACATGGAATTGGCTACATGTGACCAAATAGCTCTTATGAAAGGTCTGCTAAGAAGGAATTGCAGCAATCAAGACTTGCACTTCTTAGTGCATATACTGTTGTTGCAACACTATTAAATAAGGGGCTGCTGCAGGATATTGTGCAAGAGATAGTAATATTCTTGCATTGTGTCAGGAAAAGGGTTCTCAGTCAGAAATAAAGCTTCAGAGCTTCAAAGCAGAGGTTACAAGAATGCCTCAAGGATTTAGAAGTACTGCACTGAAAGTCATTATACATCTTGGAAATCACATAATGGGTTCCTAATAGCTTCTGTGTTTTCAGGTGTGTGCACAAACTAGTTAGAAGGAAAGAGGAAAATTTTATCAGGCTTATCTATAAGACTTTTGCCTCCAGCAATTATTAACAAGAAATCACTAGTATAAGGAAATAAAAATGATGCCTGCTTTTTGATGCTAAAACTGATTGGGAATTCTGCTGCATCAATGGGTGTGTTTCTTGGCTGATGAAAGCAGGATCTGGAAGAAGGCGCAGCTGGAGGAAATAGGACCTAAAGCAGGCAAAACATCCTGGATGGGGTTGTCAGGGCTGCATGATAAAAGCTGTCTAATCAGGAATTATGTTCCTTGAATATTAGCGTGCACAGTCTTGGTAAATTTTGGCATGGTCTAGATAGGTCCAGGATAACCAGTCCGACAACATTCTCCAGGGATTGCATCTCTTGCAGGCTGCTTGTGTCCCAGACACATATCTACTGTGCCCAAAACTCAGCTCACATCTGTGATTTATTGTAGCATGTTGTTCCATTCCAAATTACAGGTACTCGGTATGTGGAGAGAAAACCCAGGATATCATACAGTGTATTGATGACCACATGAGTTATGTAACCCTGCTTAAAGTCCATCTACCATTTACCATATGAAAGGATGAGCCATGCATTTAAGAGTCTAAGTAGAAGGCCATTTAGAGAATAAAATAAGCAGATTATGATGTACCTGTTCTGGCTTCCTCAGAATATAGGTTGTGCTTCATACATTGAGCTACAGGAAAGAGGACTACAGGAAAAAAAAAACCCACAACAAATCAGCAGTTGGCTATAAGATGTGAGATTAAGTAGTTTAGAAGAGAGACATGAAAGAGAACAAATAATAGCAAGAGGGTGCAAATTAGCACTTCCTCCCCTCTTTGGTTTACGCCCATTTAACAAGGGTCTTTTCCTACTGTGTCTCAGTATTGCACTGTATTCAACTGTTTTGGTCTAAATGAGATAAATTCAGAGATTATGAGTAAAAAGGGGCAAATCACACACCTTTGTATACCTGTGCCTCTGTGTGTTGTGAGTTCAAGGGTCTGAATCTCAGGAAATGCAGATTAAACTGCATCACCCAGTTCTCGTGGTGCCCATTTCCCACTTGAATTTATGGATATGTATGTATTGACTAGTACAGAGAAAACAATAATCATTTAGGTCAGCAGACACCTTTAAGATTGTCTAATCTGATCCTCTACCTTATATATGCCTTAGTGCACTATCTAGAACTCTCTGCATTGGCTGCCCTTTAACTCTTTGCTTTACAGAAGAGGATCTTCTATATATGCATATATCACAAGGAAATGTGATATATGCATATCTATTGCTGACGAAAGCCATTTAAATTACTTGGACAGATGTTACATTTATGCTAAACATTCTTGTAAAGGCTGGTAACAGCTGAATGTCTCACACATAGTCTGGCTCTTTTATCTCAACCACAGGGGATGTCTTACCTGCACTCAAGCAAAACTGAAGTCCATGGTCGACTGAAATCCACAAACTGTGTAGTAGACAATCGCATGGTAGTGAAGATCACTGATTTTGGCTGTAATTCAATTTTGCCTGCAAGAAAAGGTAAAACCAGCACCCAGCTGGACTCTCCTTCATGTTTTCCAACCCAGTGGAATTATATTTATAGTCCAGTAGGACCTAATCATATCTTATATGTAGTACAAAACCTATATACAGTATAACAATATAAACTTTTTTTTTTCATGTAGCAGCCATCTTACAAATGATACCTTAAAACACTATCTTGACTTAAGTAACACAATGGAAGAAAACTATTAGCAGAAAGAGAAAGAAATCAAGCACTGTAGAAAGGAAAAGAAAGGTAGATTTTCAATTTATAATTCAGTAACGGATTTATCATTGTGACTGAGATGCAAGAAACACTCTCATCATCCAAGGCCTTCATGCAAAGAGTTCTCTTCAGCAGTAATGCTCTGTTTGTGTTAAGGAAAAGAGTGAAGTGATACCTGATCTTGTAATTGATCAGATGTATATGTGTTACCACTGTAGTCTGTGATTTAATTTAAACATTAACACTCAAGACTCTGATCATCCTTACAAAAGTTCTCCATGATGTGCAATGATAACCTTCATGGTTTTCATTCCTTAGGCAGGAACCTGGAAATATGTGTTAAATCAGATTGGAATAATTTTAACAGCTTTTCTTTACATTTTCCATTCATCTGATACTCATGGGACATTTCTGTAATAGACCATTCCTTTCTACTCATCTTTTCCTTCTTGGTCTTGAAAGAAAAGACAAGCCTATCTGAGATTATGTCATCTGAATCTCTATAGTAGAGCTTGGGGTATACTAAGCACAGCAGTGTGCCATGACTGCAGTATATGATCTGAGAAGAGACTGTGGTTGTAACTGGGTTCAGAGAACATTTTTATATTTCAGACACAAATGTGTTCAAGAGTAGCAATAAGATCATAAAACAAAATAATAAGGAAAGTGCAGTGAATATAAATGCTATATTAATTATTCATTTTACAACTTTAATATCTCAATTTATATTATTATTACATTGTAATGTGTTTATTTTTCATTTTTCATAAGCAGTCTCAGCATTTCTGCTTACTAGATTTCTATCCTTGAAGAAAACATGCTATTTCACAAGAGATCTACAGATTCACTGTGGCTGGATGTTGCAGCCTGATATCATAACACTGTCTTCAGGGTCACTGTGTTGAGGTGACTGTTACAATACGTCACCAGCATGTCAAAACAAACTGTCATCCCATGGCAGCATTCTGGTTTTGAGGTACAATGGTGCTTGTTGCACTGGAAATACACATAAGAATTTCTGTAGAAATGAAGTGGTTATGAACAGGTATTATTATGTCAGGCTGAAAAGCACTTGAGAATTATTTCAAAAGATATATGATACAAGACTGCTAAGAAATATGACAGTCTTCTCATCTGACATACTGTATAAAAAATCCCTGCATCTAGCTCAGTAATTTGTAGCTCATCTTTTTTTTAAAAAAAAAAAAAAATATATTTTTTTAATTTAATAGCATTGTCTTTCCTTGGTCTTTCACAGATGCATAGGCTATTTCTAAGATGCTCATGAAAGGTAGCAAAGAAAAGCAAGTTCATTGCCAAGAACCATAACTTTTCTGGTGTGAGGGTTTGCATCTACAGTAGAAAATAGTAGGGTCAGCAAATCCCAGGCAATTGAAAACTACCATGTCAGAGGTTTATCTAACCTGTATCAATGGCAGCTTCCCCAAAAAAATGAAGTATGAAGTAAACTGCATGAGTGAGCTCTGTGTTTGATAAGGAAAGAGATAAGAGGAAGTATCATTACAACCAATGAATGCTCTGTGAAGGATCACCCCTTTTCAATTACTGCTCTCCCTCCCCCCTTTATTTCACCCCCTGTTGTCACCTGGATCTTCAGACTTGTGGACAGCTCCTGAGCATCTCCGTCATGCTGACGTGTCTCAGAAGGGTGACGTGTACAGCTATGGGATCATTGCTCAAGAAATCATCCTACGCAGAGAGACCTTCTACACTGGGCAATGCAGGGACAACAAAGGTAAACCCACTAATTGGATTGTCCTCCATTACAGCCTTCCAAGGTGCTGTAGCTATAACCAGCCCATTCTCCATGTTTTGTGTAAAGCACTGTCTCTGCCAGCTGCTTGAACTGCTGCTTCTCTCACTGTGAGATGAATAAAGAGCCTGTTTGAAGGATTTCACAGTGAGGGAAAATGTCTTCATTCTTTCTGCAAACACAATTCACATTGAGTTTTCTTGCCCTTTGTTCTGCCCCCTCACCTTGGACACAGCATTACAGAAGTTAACTTTACACAATGCTATCCAGACTTACTGTAACATTTAAAGGCCACTTATTTAAAGGTTTTTTCTATCATGAGTTGTGCACAACATATAATAATTCACTTGTATTATGCATTGTAAATCAGCAATGTCAACACAGAACAACAAAAACTGAGCAGCATGTCACAAGAACAGTGGGCATTTAAAAGCTGGCAATTCAGACTTTATTCAAGCCTGTCAAACTCAACTTGAGTCATTTAACTTCTGTCCAAAAAAGTATCTTCTCCTGTAGTATATACATTAAACCCCATTTTATTGCGTTGTTTTTCAGTGGCTAACAGCCCAGTCAATCCCAGTTCCCAGAACACAAGCATTACAGTATATTGGAACTGACATAAAAGCATGTGTGGGTTTGGGATTTTCCTAGTGACAGTTACCAACAACAAATTTAGACATTGCCTTTACCTCTGAGTCATTCTGATAGATCCACCTCACATTTGTTAAAACATCTAGAGCAGCAGCTGGACAGCCTAATAGCTCTTTTCCTGAGTCACATTTGAGAATAACTACTGGGGCACATTCATCATCCTCCATTATTGCAAATCTATGTTCATATTTGGGGCAATACAGTATTTCACATCACCAACTCTTTAATATAAATGTAGATCTGAAAGAGATTAGAAATGCCTGTTCCCTTTCAAGCAAATTCTTCAGGGCTCCATGCTTAAGATAAGGTAGAGAAAGGTCTTTCTATTCATTTTACTTGGGAAGAGACAGGCACAATTCTCATGAATGCAAGAATTTTACAAATAGATGGAGAAAGAAAAAAACAATATTCTTCCTTGCTCATTTTTACTTGCAAAGCAAATCTAACAAGCTACATTATTTTAACTGTTTATTGAGCAGTTACAACCTTTCCGTATTACGTTCATGGTTATTAAGGTAGCCTCAGACTATTTGTTTCTGGGCTCCTCTGAAATGTGGTGTCATGTTCACTGGTCTGTATTTGACCCTGGCTGTCATAGTCATAAGGTGGTTCCTTGTTTTAACTGTGACCTGTTTATCAGCACTACATTTTGTCATTTTAGAAAGACTGGCTCTTTCAAATAGCATTAGGTTAATCCAGTTGGCACCTCCAGGTTCTGTTGATGGAGATGGTCACATATATCATCATGTTTAGTAAGACAGCAATAAAATTACTGGGCCTGAAGCCTGTTTGGGAAGTTTGGATTCAGTAAATTAAAAAAATAAAAGCTTTGTAAACTTCAGATTAAATTTGAAATTTTCCCTTCAATGAGGAGATTGTTTTCTTCCCAAAGGTTTTTCCTTTTAATCATTAGTAGGTGTCTCAGATGCATATTGCTGATCTAATAGCTTCTGGTATTACTCTTTATTTTTGATTATACTGTTTGAATAAATATATTCAGCCTAGTTTCAGCAGTTCACCAAATTTTCTGTACAGAGTTGAATGAGTGTTATTATATATTGCTGAAGTGGCTTCTCATTTAAATGTCTTGCATTCATTCATTAGCTAGGATGAGGCAGCAAGGGGGCAGACCATACTTATTCCAACACCTTTGAATAGTGTTTGTAGCGTCATCTAACTTTGAAAAAGAGTAGCTCAAACCTGGGGTGACCATTAATTTAAAATATCCAAGATAAAAAGAGAGAAAATAATCCCAAATTTGAGTCAATGGTAATGGGCAAAAAATGTTCCTGTGGCATGTTAGATTCATTTGTTTTTATGCCTCCTGCAGAAAGTCTTTCAATGTCTAGTCTATCAGAAATTAATCTCTTGAAGTTAGAAGACATAATATTGATACTTCAGGAAAACTGATACAATTATTTCTTCAAGACTTTACTGCCAGCAGCAAGGACTGTGTTCAGATTTTAAAAGAGTTGTTTAAAAAACCCTGTACCTAGCCTCCATCCAGAAAAAATTAGAAAAATTAGACTCAACTTCCAGGTACTCAGTGAGCCAACTATCAATCTGCAAATATATATCAATCAACTTAACATATAATAATATTGCTACTAATGAGAGAAAAAAAAAAAAGTTCAACAAAGAAAACAGGCATACAGAACTAATTTCTAATGCAAATAATTTTCTAGGTCTTAGTCCTGTTCACGGATTTCTTTGTGAGAGAGCTGTTAGGTCAGCTGTCTGCTCAACTCTTGTGCAGAAACACTGCATTCAGTGCTCAAGACTGTGAAATCTTGTAATGTACCAACACTCAGTTCAAGCTGTCTCCTTGTTCCACTACTTTCTGGCACTGGCTAGTTGCAGTGCTGCTAATAGTTGCTGTTACTCCTGCTCTCAGTGGTGTGTGCAGTGTGGAAATCCAGCATGTTCCTCTTGCATACATTAGATTTACAGATTCTTCTGCCTCTTAGCCCATAAAAGACTTCTTAGTTTCTCCACTCCATAGCATTTGGGAGACTCAAGTCTCAAAGATCTCCTTCTCTAGTCTGTAATTTCTACACCAATAAGCTGGGAGCTACTGCATCTTTTCAGAGTAATGATGTGCTTTGAGCATGCTCAGGCATCCCTAGCTGCTCTAGACATGCATTTTTTTTTTGCATTACAATTACAAACCTTCCTCATATAATCAGTAAAATTCTTTTCCAGATATAATCAGACATTATTAATAAATGTGTTTCATGCTTGTTCACAGGTCCCTTTCAGTTTCTTTTTCTTTCCTCTAGAGGCAAAAAAAAAAAAGCTTCTCTTTATTTTCAACTCACTCCCTCTAGAACTCTCAAGGCCTGAAATAGGACAAAGAGAAATTTTTTCTTTAGCTCTCACTTCTGTACTTAAATTGAGTTGTGCAAATGCAGCCTGCATTCTGATGTTTGGAATCCAAACAACTTTCATAGAACAAATTTAATGAATAAGAGTACAAATGAGCTAACAAATGCAATGTTTTAAACCTATATTCAGTAATAGCCTCATTTTAAGGATGCTGAGCATCTGCAGGATGATTTGAAATGCTCTGATCAGAGTTGTATGTCTCCATAGTTTTGATCAAGTTGCAATGGGTTTTTCACATTGTTTTTTATTATAACTATGCTTCATGCTGAGAAGCACACTAATAATACCTAACGTTCATTTGGGAAAATGCCATAACCATGTCTACCGTGACCAATAAATACTCATGTACATTCCTATTCATTTTGCTCTCAAGGACCTTCAAGCCAGCCTCTTTTGATCTTGTGCCATACATTTCAAAAAGCTCCAAAGTTGAAATTCACATCAAAATGAGGGAACTGTCTTTAAGGCTTCTATTTGTACAATAGCAGTTTGTATACAGGACATGGTCCACAAGAAACGTCCTTCTTATTTTGTTGTTGGTTTTGTGTTTTTTGTTTTTTGTTTTTTAAACAACTTTTCATCTTTTTTCCTATGTTAGAGAAACTTTACAGAGTGGAGAGTGGCAAAGGAGTAAAGCCTTTCCGACCAGACTTGTCCTTGGAAACAGTGGGAGAAAGACAGATGGAAGTAAGCTAATAATTAACTATGCCATTTTCTGCATGAAGATGGAGGTCCTGGCCAAACTAGAGTTCATGATCACGGGAGGATGAAAACTATGCATATTTTATGCCAAATGCCCTAACCTCATGGGAAAAAAATGTTATTCTATAGTTGGGACCAGTAAAATGAAACTCATGAAAATTATTTCACTGGACAGAAATGAATGCTTACATGGTGCCACTCTTCTGACCTATTTTAGATAATCATAGATTCACAGATATTAGGGGTTGGAAGGGACCTAGAAGATCATCTAGTCCAAACCCCCCGCCAGAGCAGGATCACCT
>JAOEGS010009011.1:20139-30938 GCA_025447755.1 Corythornis vintsioides | reverse complement strand
CATGGGAGACAGTATCAAAAGCCTTGCTGAAGTCAAGGTATATCACATCCACTGCACTACCTTCATCTAACCATTTAAACAGAGAAATCACAGCAAGTACAGACTACTTACCGAGTAATCTAAACCAAAATGTAGTGCTGCAAATATGGCACTGACAGAAATCTAAAAGGCTCAGATAGTATCTTTACAGGGCAGGCTTGGTTTGCTTTCTTATAGACACTGAAAACACATAAGGACATTGGGCCAATGCAGAGAACAGCTGATCCACAAACCTTGAGAAATAAAAGCAAGAGTTGCTACAGTTTTGTCAAAGTGGTGTAGCTATTAGTTGCAATAAATATTCATCTTTACAGATGAACACAGAAAAAGATTAACACTTGCAACCTTTCCTTTGTATTGCAGCCTCTTCCACCAATGTGAGACACAATTTACTCTCAGGAGATCAAGACAAGCACAAAAGAAAACATAAGGACTATAGCTGCCTCCTTTCTTCACAGACCTCCTTCCCTGCTATAGCAGAATATTACAGACAAAAGTGACCTAAGAATATCAGGCTAGAATGAACTACTGAAAGAGCCCCACACTCAAATTTCACAGACACCTGTTTAATCCCCTTCCTGGATCAGCTGATGAGTGGTTACACCCATTGCTCATACTGGGAGCTCCCTTAGAGCCTCACCAGACATTAATGAATGTTACACCTTTTGAAAGATCTCTGTTTTAGGCAGAGCACTAATAACCATGCCAGAGCCTACCATGATGTTTCCACACCTCTCTTGTGTAAGTGCTTCTGTTCCCTCAGAACAGCGTCTCAGTTGGTTTTTAGTTTTGGGGAAACAATTAACTTAGCATAGCATCCTTTCTAAGAAATTTAGCCAAATCGAGCTCCCTTATTCAAATTAGATTTCCAGTCAAGAGAATTATAATTATGTCTCTTCTACCCAGACATTTTCTATTAAGGCATGACTGCTTTTATTCTACTCTCTTCCTCACAGAGCAATAATTATTGGGACAATTGGAAAAAAAAAAAAAAAAGTAGTTTTAAGTTTTGCCTTTTATTAGAAAAGTTTAATACTATACTAATACCTTTTCAAGACCAAACTTATCTTGTACAAGTGCAGAGATTTTAAATATTTGACAGTATAAGTGGTGACACTAAGCAGTTTGGATGTAGTTAGATAAAGTTGGTAACAGATGTGCTTACGTCAACTCTGATAACATTCATAAATTTATTTAACAGAGACTTCATAATGTCTGCAAAATTATATTCAAAAGTAATTACTTCCCTTGCAGCATTCAGTCTGTCTTGCTGTTGAATATAATCTTCAAATATTAGTATATTGCAGATTTGGAGAGGAATTGGTGAAGTAATTGCAAGCGCAGTGAGGAGTGATCATCATTTAACTTACACTGCACTCTTTCTTTAGAAGCCTAGCTTTTGAAAGTACTAACCAAAAAAGATAACCTACTTGTTAACAAAATGCACGAGAGATTAGGATATTTTGTATATATATGTCAGTTATTAATACCACGTAGGCCTTCTAGTTGTAACACAGTATGCACAGCTAAGGGAAACCATAGCACCATGCCTTAATTTGATATTGCTGGGTAAGGCTGTGAAAGTTGGCTTAACATCAATTTTTTAACACTCCAAAGATTCCATAGATACAGATGCACTTTTTAGAAAAGCCACAGGAACCACCTAACTCTTCATGTGCTTTGTTGACATTGCAAGAGAAAGCCTCCACAGTACAAAGCAGAGGAGTGCTGCATCTGGTAATGAGTTTGAAAGATCAGACCTTCTCTTAGTTGCTGTGATCATTTAGCTGATCTTTTACCTGTGCATTTCTTCTTCCCATACATGCTCTGTAATAAAATGTAGCAGGCAGTTAAGGCTGAAGAACAATGGAAGCAATTCTCTCTCTTTCATTTGAAATTGGGGTAAAGCATTTGTGACTGTAACTTGCTTGATGATGCTGTGATTCACACAGATCATTCTGGTGAGTTTGACTCAACCACTAGCTCTGAGTAAGACAAGAAGGCTCAAGCCCCTTTCTCCAAAGGAGAGAGGGGAGTGTGGAAACAAAACTCCTCTCCTCTGAGCACAGCTGGTTCAGTATGGCTCCTCACAAGAAGCCTGTGGAGGGTTCTGTGACCTTAGCAAGATTGCACAGGTCACTCATTCCTTTAAATAAAGCACCACCTGGGAATAGGGCATGAGAGGAAGCTTTACAAGAGCTGCAAAGCATTGTGGCCTTTATAAAACGTTTAATAAGATTTCAGAGGTTGTTTGTTTGTTTTTTTAATTATGACCCTCAGAAGAAAAATAAAAAATAAAATCAGAAATTACTCATTTAGCTCTGCTCCAGTTCCCACATATGAAGGTTAGAAAGTAGAATTCTATTCAGCCTTCCTTTCACTTGAAGAATCAGCCTTCAATTACATACTGCTAAAAAGTTAATCACTACTCTGTTTCTCTTTGATTATTAGATATTTATTACATTGCTTTTTTATCCTCTTCAGTTCTCTGAGATGTATTTTCTTCCTTTTGTGGCTGTGTTTCCCTCATCTACCTCTTCTTCTTACATTGCTGGAGGATTTACACATTGTTAATATGATTTTTATCACGTTTCTTCTTGTTCCCATTTTAAAAATATTTTTTGCTGCACAGAAATTATTTTACAAGCTGACCATGCTAAGCTCTAGTCCTTGTTCCCAGACCGTTGCTCCCAATATCCTATTCCCATTGCCTAGATCAATTATGAGGATAAAGCTGTGGTGGTCAAGCTGAGCTTCCCAAGGTTTTCTTTATGTCTCAGACATGCAAGATGGTTTAGAGGCCATGAGGGCAGTACACACAGTCATCTTCCTTGGGTCTGGTACAGCAAGGAGCAGTACATGGGATCCCCAGTCTCTGTTGCTCCATGTCAGGAGGAAAACAGAATGAGCAGAAGCTGAATAACTACTCCTAAGCCAGTGAAAGGGCTCAGCTACCACCTCTTCAACAGCAAGATGTTCAATCACAGCCCCAGCTGGTCTTACTATGGGTGAGTGCAGAGCACAAAAAATTGCTGACATCTTCTCCCTCACCTCCCTGCTTACATACAGAGAGGAAGGATGGAGCCCATAGAAGGACTCAAGTCTGTTTTCACTGTACAAGGACATAACACACTGGCCTGGGTTTCTCAGCAGTCAAATATTTGCCTGGTGGGATGTCTCCAAAGCTGTTTCCAGCAGCCAGACTAGACTGCTTCCTGCAGCCACAAAGCTCCGCTCCTCCCCTCGCCCATCCCTCCTCTCACACAACACGCCAGAGAATTTAAACATCCACACAGAACTTCATGTTTGAGGTTTCATCCAAAATACACCCTTCTACCACCCACCCAGAGGAAACTGATTTTATTTGTCTAACAAGAACAAAGGGCTGAGTGAGTTAACCCTGCCAAACTTACAGCCAGGAATCCAGACTTTTGCATCCCGTTTTTAACACCCATACCCTTACCCACCAATTTAGTTAATCCTTACACAACAATGAAAAATCATTCTGTGTCAGAGACATCACGGGAGCACTTTACATCCACCAATTCTGAAAAGAAAAAAAAAAAGGAAAGAAGGAAAAACAGCCGGTGAAAGCCAGTGAAAAATTGAAGAGAGGAAGAGACACCCTTGCTTCTTTGCATTCTGGAACAGTGTATTCCAGCAGGTGCAGGAGATGTATAAACTGAGATGTGTTGGATTAATAACCCAGCCTCTATATTACTAATTACACAGTCATGGCATTTAAGGAATAAAAAATAATGAACTGATGTCTTTCATGCTATTAACTCAGAAAAAAAAAAAAATCCTTGCAAAGAGGTTTGAAAGAAAATGCCGGGCAAGCTAGAGTTTGAGTCGGACATACAGTCCTGTATACACTGTAACACCACTGAAATAATTTCCCCATGGCTGGAAACCCAGCATATTGCTGAGCTTTAAAGCAAGATGTCAGAAGCACTGGGTTTAAGGAAGAACTATGGAGAGCAGCACTGGGGGACTGCAGACCTGCCGTCCGCCAGTACGCTGCCTGCTGCTCTGTGGGTACCAGTCATCACTCAATTCACGAAATCTCCACCTCAAAAGGTCAAGTGAAGATACTGCCCATTCATATCTCTGTTTCAACAATGTGCCTACAGGTATCCCTGAACTCAAATAATAATTTCCTGAACTTTTAATAATCTGTAACACTCACACAATTTACATAGCTCAGTGCTCTCTTAGGATAATGATTTCCAAATGCAAAAGGAAAAATAGGTATTTCCAGACCAGGTGATTTATTGTAGTTTAAAAAAATGAAAGAGTGGAGAGAGACAAGTGAAATATGAGTCTGGACCAGGCTGAGTAGTGTCTCCATCCTGAATCAGCTCACAGCCCCCTTTCTCTGAACATGGGTGGGCAGGCAGGCTTTTCATGTCAAGGTTGCAACAGAGAGAATACACCATTCCCACACAGAGATGACTAAGACACTGACTGTTCAATTTGCCAAGGCCCTCCTATAATCCTAAATGAATACACTACTTTCCAGAATCCCCTCAAGGTAAAAAACTTCACAGAACCTCCCTCATTGGCCTGCTGATAGCTGATTTCCTTTCAGGAGAAAGCTTGTAGCCCCTCCAATAATTTTTTTATCCAGCTGATTCTAAAACTTCAAAGGAGTTACTAATATTTATGTGTTGCTGGGACCAGTTCCCTGACTAGTACATTTTAGTTATGATTTTTCCATGTGAAGAGTATTGTAAATATTAATAATGTGCAGAAATTATTTACAGAAGAAAAGATAGGTGATAAGAAGAGAATTTGCAAACATGCTGCATCTTTTCTGGTCTTTCTATTTTGTTTGGATGAGTGTGTGAGTGAGCACTATTAATGAAAAAGAAAATCACTTGCAGGTTTATGTCAGCAGCCAAAGTCCATGCTTGTTACAGCTACTCTGCTCCCAGCACTCGTTTTGTTTGTCTGTGTCTACTTCTAATGGCACTGTAGGTATACACTTTCTGTAATCACTTTGCTCTTTCAAACAAATAGTTTTCAAATCCACATTTTTCAATTGTACACACACAAAAGTGAGACTAGTTCTCATTCCTGCACTGCTGATTGCTTCCAGCTCCCTGCCCATCTGCTTGGCTTCTGGCCCAAGTAGGTTAGAGCACAGACTGTGTTTGCGGTACCGTCTTTATCCCCTGGTGCACTACAGCCCCTTTTTGTCACCAGACAGGTTTGCAAGTATGTCAGGTCCTAGGGGACCCCAGGTTCAAACCTGAGAATCAGATCTCATGAAGAAAGCTTTTCAGCATCACATTCCCACCATGGAACAGATGCTAGCACAGGATCCTGAATTTAAGTGGCCTAAACTTTCCAGGTGTTTAGGGACGCTTACAGATTAGGTTTTGGCATAGTCTATTAGGGAGACAGGATACATGTTCTTACAAAGTGAAAAGCATCCTGAGAGCTTAATCGACACAAGGTTACCTTAAAATTTCTGGTAAGTTTATTTTGGTGCTGGAAGAAAAAAAACTCAAACTCATCTCTCCTAAAGGAATGTGTCTCTTAGGATTGCACATCTAGTTCTTCTGCTCTCTCCCATGGGAGGAAATGTGGTTTCTTTTTTCCCCTCATCCTGAGGATATCTTAATTATGTTCTACTAAGAGCTCAGCATTACATGACAATGTTGCTAACGAATGCCTCTAGGCTTCAGAGGGCAGAATCTCAAGAGCTCTACAATTAAATATAATAATTTGCTGTTCTGCAGTACTTTCCATCTAAAGATCTCAGCTGTTTGTACAGATTCCTGTGAATTAATCTCCATCACCACAAATGAGCAACTTCTGATAAATACTGAATACCCTGGTAGCAAGGACATTTTTCTGAGAGGTCAGAGTTCTGAGCAGTTCTGACTGGAGTGAGAATTGACCCTATGAGCTGAGAGCTCAGGGAAGGTCCTCTCCACAGCAATGTGCATTGATAGGGGAAAGGAGATACACCCCATCTCACCTTCTGGAAGTTTGGAAAAGTAAAGGGTGTCCTGAGCATTTTAAGAGAAGACTGTACATAATGGACCCCAAACAAATGAATATATTTCCTAAAAGACTCACAAGAAGCTGGATTTAAGGCTCATGTATCCTCAGTATTTCCTTGCTGGGTCATGGTTGGGTCATCAAAGGCTGAACATCATAAGAATCTCCATCCTGTAGTTTGTTCAAATCCCATTAGAAACAAAATTTAACTCTGTCCTTGTACTGTATGTAGGACACTGATGCATGGAACAGGACTCTCAATTTTATGCAGTCCATCTGAGGCCATACTCCATGATTAATTAATTCAATAAAAGTTACAGAATGGCCTGACAAGGCTTGTTTCTTCTCTTTCTTTTGTAGTGTCTCCTGGTCCAGACCTCTGCTTCTCCACCTCCAGCAAATGTGACTATTGGCAAAGCATTTCCTGACAAGAACAAATATGCTTTTATTCTATGTAATATGACCAGTAAAAGTTGATGGGCTAAAGATAAACAAACCACAAGAGAAAAAAAACCCAACCCTCATGTCTGATTATTCTAGCTGCCTTTGTTTCAGGAATCAAAACTGAGAATAGGTTTAGAACTCAAACCCTAGAAGCAGTAGCATGAAATGCCACTATAGCAAAAGCTTCACTTCCAAATGTCTTAATTACAGATTTAAATCCCTCTATATCAATTAGACTTCTCACACAAGTTTTTATTATTAAAATGTTTTTAGTAGCAGTGAGGTCCTATGTCAAGTAGATGCATGTTCAAGTTGCCAAGTTCGGAACACTGTTCGTTCAGAGTTTTAACTGTTCTAGTTTTAGTTGCTTTGACCAGGAAATCCCACTGATCTGCAAGCTGTGGAAAAGTCCAGGAGAGCAGAATCACAGTAATTAGCAGGTTAGCTTTAACTAACTGTGTGTTAAGTAATACAATGACTTGATAAAATAGACATCAATCTTCTATATTTTTTCTGGCACTGTTTGATATATGCTAGGAGCAAAATAACAGAACTTATTTCAGCAAGATGGGAAGAGAAACACATGGTCAAGGTAGGGCAGATGATGAAATCCTGCCAGAGGGGGAGATCTGAGATATGTCCGCATGCAGGCAGCTGGAGGGGAAATGCATTCGCCCAGCCAATGAGAAAGACTATCCAAAAGTCAGGGGGTAGCTAAGCAACAGAAAGGACAAAACCTATATCATTTCCATCTGGAAAAAAACCAAAACAAAACAACAAAACACACACACAAAAACAACAAAAACAACCAACCTAAAAACAACCACCACCAAATGTTTCTGAGATTTAATGGCAGTATTGCCCAGTGGGTAGGCAGCAAAGCTATAAGGAACAGGTAGTGTCTGGCTTTACTCTGTTTGCAGAGTTGTTGTGGATCATTAGGCAAATGAACCATTTTGTGCCTCAGTTTCCCCACCTAAACATGTATATGCCTCAATACATATAATATACCTTACCACCATCACACAGCTGGAAGGAATTTTTACACTTCTTTAAGACACTGAGGAAAAAGAAGCTGCAGATCTTTACTAATATAGATATTTTCTGTTTATTTCTAATAGGTAGACATACAGTAGGAACCATTTTGACATGCGTTAGTGTAGGTGGAAATGACTCATTTGTCTGCACTGGAAGCTATCTGCTGTAGAGTGGCTGCTGCTACAGTCCTGAATAAATCCCATGAAACAGATCTTGAAAAATAAAGTGAATCTTGCTGCTCTGTTACTGATTAATGTCTTTAACATGTGTATATATGGGCAGGTCTTAATTTATACACACATGAACCTACATACACTCCCTACATTGTATCAGTTCTTTAAATTATTTATATCATGAACAACTAATGCCAAAGAGAGACCCAATGCTTATTTCCCCACTGTACTTACCAATATAATAAGATGACCTAGAAAATACTATACAGAAATTTCATGAACATTGCCTACATCTATTTAAGAGATCTGTTATATGCAGAAGGGATTTTAGCAACAAATGTATTTTAACAATGTGGGCAAAAACACAGTAACAAAACTGTTACAAAACTGTTATCAGCCTAAGACCAGTAAAGCTAAGGAACTAAGATCAGAGTTTAATTCCTAGTTCCATCAGGGATTCTCTGACTTCCTGAGGGAGATGGGAGAGCTACAAACCTCTGCTGGGCCAGATCCCTGTAGGGATGAGCTTCTGCAAACAGCTGTACCCAACAAAAACCTCCCGCCAGCTGCTCCTCAGGGCATCTGCACTTCCTTAACCTCTGCACAGTGCTGGCGCATATGATGTTCAAAGTGGCTCTCAATTATTTGCCAGTTTAGTTTGTATCTTTAGATCTGTGTCTTTCTCTTCAGGCTAGGGGTATATCTTTCCTTTAGGGTAGAGGCTGCCAAGTGTCTTCTCGAATGGGCAAAGAAGAGCAAGTACTAAGCCAGACTCATCATTTCTTTCCATAGCAATAGGGATGTGTGTCACAATTTCAAAAAGGTGGATGTAAGCTACTCACAATGTTTTCTTTTGGGCTTGACAGCTCTCAGCCAACACAGCACCACAGGAAAGATACAACATAGAGCAGCACACAGTAAACAGGAGGCTCTTTTATGTACTACTGAAAATGGTACATGAGAGACACCTGAGCACATCGGTGGGATGTGATCAGCTTGAGAAGGGAACACAGTGCCCTGGCAGATCTAGGCACCACCAGCGCCTCCAGCCAGGCAAGGTGAGGACAGCCACGAGGAGTGAGCTCTGCACCTGCCCACCTCAGGGAACACATAGAAAAGGGCACATCAGCTGGCTCAGTTTCTGTTCCCATCCCAGGCACACATCATCTCTTGCCCACTCCCACACACCAGTACGCAGACACTAAAGCAACTGCTAAGAGGCAGCTAGTCAGAGATCCACTGATTTATATCACACTTAGCATTGGCAGAAGCAAACTTGGAGGTGGAGGCAGGAACGTTTCAGTGACAGCAGCTCAATGCCAGATTTAAAAATCAGAGCCTAAAGTTTCTGTAAATTAAAATGACCTAATTAGTCAAGGGGCAAAGAGAGTTTTCCAGCTATGAAAGGACTGCAAGTACAAAGCCCTGCTCCAAGCCAGAGTCAGGCTGCTCACAATTCGCCCCTCACAGAATGTCATTGAGGTAAAATACTGAGGAGTGTCTGCAGATAAAGCTGCTAAACCCTGCTCCGAGCTGCCTCCTGCCACAGATCCCAGGGGGCTTCACTAAACAGACCTTCTGCTGTTGTCCTTGCCAGGAAGGAAAATTATGTTAACTCCAAACCTACAGCTATTTAATTTGTTTCACACTCACCCACTTCTGTAGTCCTTCATGCCTCTCATCAGAGTTTCACCTGCCTTGGGAAGGATCTCAGAAAAGCTCCTGTGCTCCCAAGCTGGGATTGTGCTCATATTTTGAGTTTACTAATAATATTTTTGCAGTTTTAGACTCCATAGTTTCTACAAATCGTTTATTCACCATGCCTAGAAACACAGAACGTGGATTAGTACTTTCAGAGGCACGGAATTTCCAGCTAAGTCAATGGCAAACACTTATTTCTTTAACTCTTTCTTACAACTAACCTTGCTGTAAGCTTTCAAATCCCAAGAGAAATGGATACACAAAATGGGTGTCTGAGACCCACCCCAAAGCCAAGGATACAATAGCAAAACCCAGTGCTGACCACAGAGTTGGAATACTCCACTAACTGAAGAACCACCCTCAAAATGCCCATGATTCCTCTGCATAACTACATTCCCAAATACTCTCTGTAGCCAATAAGTCCCTCCCATTTTGGCATGTGAAGTAATCTGACCCATGTTGTGTGAGTGGGGGGCAGCTGGGCATGTGAGTATGTGACTTGCTAAAATAAGACATAAGCCCTTGAAAACAGCTTAATATAATCTTCCAGAGAGATGGTCAAGCCTTTGGAGATACTCTTATTTTTTTCCCTTGCATCTGGCTAGGACTGTGCTATTACTAATGATAAAAAAAGCCCTTCACTGATTTGTCCTTGTGCTGAGCATCCAGATAGATGAGATTTCAGGCCTGCTGCTGTTTCAGGCTCTCTTTCCCCAGCATACTTTATTTTTTTTTTTTTCCTTCTCCAGCAAAAAACACAAGGAGGATCAGGGAGGAGAAAGTGCTTTTCACTCTGATGATCTGTGAGGCATAAAAAGAGAAACAATTTAGAAACAAAACTATCCCCAGCTGGAAAGCAGAGGTTTGGCAATGTGAAGAGAAATTGCTAAACTTCTGCTGAAAGTAATGAAAACCACCTGCAATGTAGCTCCCTAAGGAGGCTAATTAATTAAGAAAGATTGGTGCTTATTGGAACTCCGCAAATTCTCAAGTATTATCTTTCATATTACTTATTTTCTTGCTATTTTAACAAAACATTTTTCTTTTGCTATACTGATCAGATTACAAGATTGGTGGATCTCCTATGTTACTTTGAGTGACTCACATGTATCTATACCCTCCAAAATAGGTATGCTGTAAATTATTTACACCTTCTATACATCAGTGACCAAACAGCCCATTCCTGTGTTCAGATGTGTATCCAGCCTGCCACAGGAGCAGGATTGTGCATTCACAGGTGGCCTCTGTTCTTGTACAAATAAGAAATGTGCAATTGTTATAATAATTTTTTTCCTTTTTTTTTTTTTTTTTTTTTTTTTTATTAGGCCCCATATTTTTTTTTTTCCCTTATCCAAAATTGGTGTGTTTTTCTTCCCCCTGGTCCGTCTGGGC
>JAOEGS010009010.1:0-24481 GCA_025447755.1 Corythornis vintsioides | reverse complement strand
GATGTGGTCTAGCCTGGTTTCAGTCTAGCATTTGACAGAGTCTCCCACAGCATCCTCACAGCTAAACTGAGGCAGTGTGGTCTGGATGACCAGATAGTGAGGTGGATTGGGAACTGGCTACAGGAAGGAGCCAGTCAGCGGGACAGAGTCCAACTGGAGGCCTGTGTCCAGTGGGGGTCACCTAGGGTTGGTACTGGGACCACTATTATTCAATATATTAATCAATGACGTGGATGAGGGCACTGTCAGCAAGTTTGCTGATGACACAAAGCTGGGAGGAGTGGCTGACATACCAGAGCTGTGCTGCCATCCAGAGACACCTGGGCAGGTTGGAGAGCTGGGCAGGGAGAAATTTAATGAAATTTAACAAGGGCAAGTGTAGAGTCTGATATGTGGACAAGATCAACCCCAGGTACCAGTACAGGTTGGGGACTGACCTGTTGAAGAGCACTGTAGGGGAAAGGGACTTGGGGTTCCTGTTGGACAGCAGGATAAGCATGAGCCAGCCAACAATGAGACCTTGTGTCCAGGAAGGCCAGTGGCATCCTGGGCTGGATCCAAAGGGCTGTGGTCAGTAGGTGGAGAGAGGTTCTCCTCCCCTGTGCTCTGCCCTGGTGAGGCTGCATATGGAATATTGTGTCCAGTGCTGGGTCCTTCAGTTCAGGAAGGACAGGGAACTGCTTGAAAGAGTCCATTGCAGAGCCACAGAGATGATTAAGGGAGTGGAATATCTCCTTATTGCCTTATGGGGAAAGGCTGAGGGAGCTGGGGCTCTTTAGCTTGGAGGAGACTGAGGGGGGACCTCATGACTGGTGGTAAAGATGGAAAGGGTGAGTGTCAGGAGGATGGAGCCAGGCTCTGCTCAGGGACATCCAGTGACAGGACAAGGGGCAGTGGGTGCAGCTGGAACATGGGAGGGAGGGTCCACATAAATATGAGAAAAACTTCTTCAATGTGAGGGTGCCAGAGCCTGGCAGGGGCTGCCCAGGGAGGCTGTGGAGTCTCCTGCTCCGGAGACTTTCCAAACCCACCTGGATCTGTTCTGGTGTGACCTGAATTTTTGTACGGTCTGCTCTAGTTCTGTCCTGCTCTGGCAGGGGGTTGGACTCGATGATCATTTGAGGTCCCTGAACATTCTGTGTTTGTTGTAACACCTGCTCCAAGCAGTGGGACTGCAGTGTAGCTCCCACAAACCATCATCTTTCCCATTACAGAGCTGCTTGTCTGCTGACTGACAGAGTCTCATTTAAATGATGTGCAACTGTGTTCCAATCATTTATAGAATTATCATGTTCCTCTTTCATGAGACTAGTACCCACCCCTCACCTGGACTCAGGTCAGAAATCAGGAGATGATGCTTCTGTGGAAGATCTTACTACTCAGAGTTGTAAAATGTAAGGAATAAATATCATACTAATTTCTTTACATACAGTAGCATGAGAGTCTTATTTTGGATTATCCTGTTCCTAGGTGAACAGCAATGCTTCTTCTTAGAAAACTGTTGAAACTTATTAAACTACTCACAATGTATTGAAGAATATTACTTTTAGGAAAATGAACCTTAGGCAAAAAGGTTCCTAATTACTAAAAATTTCCTGCTTCCTCATGAGTGCACATAAAACTATATTGGTACTGTAAAATAAAAATAGTGGAGAACACTAATCTGAAACATTGCAGCATTAACAAAATACATATTATCACAGTTTTGAAGGTGAGCTTCTAGTGACAGTCATCATCTGGCAATAGCTGTCACACAGTGGTCAGAGGTGTAGGAGATGCTTGAAAAACTCAGGGTAGCAGATGAGACACAAACAATGTGATGGAGAAAGAAGAATGAGGCAACTGAGGCACCTTTTTCTGCCTCATCTCTTCACATCTACAATGTTCTGTGATCAATTATTATTTATACCTGGAGGTCTGCTTAGGGATCTAAATACATTCAATACTTTCAGCTGCGGCTTTCTTCCCAGGAATTTCAGGCCTCTAGCTTCCAGAAAAAAACACCCCACTCCCCTCTGCCCCAGGCAGAGCATGCGGGCAGTCTTTGAGCTGGGAGAAAATACTGCTGCTGACACCCATTAATCACTGGTGTTCTTCGAAGGAAATGATAGAATAGTCTCTTCCTCATATTACTTGTTCCATTAGGTAGTCACCACCTTCCATTGCCAGTGGTTGAGTGAGAGGGGCACAGAAATCACCCATCATTGGCCCAATATAGTCAACCATCCCTCTACTCCAGCACAGCACTAGGAGCACAGCCATCACCACTACTGCCATGCCTTCATCTCTCCTCCTCTCTGTTCCTTTTGAGGAATTTACCAGGACATGGGATTAGCTCCTACTCAAGTCTTCAAGTGTTGTAACATGAGAAAATGGCCCTTAAATTCAAAGCACAACCTGTATTACAAAGCTATGCAGGAGTGTAAAACGTGTTGCTATAGCCTCCTGTACCTGCTCCTCACAGCACATAATCCCCATGGAGCCCCACAAACCCCCACCTCTCATTATGGGAGGGATTTGAGAGGCTTGGGCAGACCCAGCTTAAGAAGCTAGATGCAGAATGGGATGGTTTTTCCCTTAATATATTCCACATACCCTTTCTGCTGCCCAGTAGATAAAAGACATGAGGGATGGCACTTGTCAGGCGACATCTCTCCCTCTGCTGTGCCCTGAGGATAGCTCAGTTCCTTGGTTTGCAGCCTGGATTGGACAAGGGGCTGCAAACTAGTCACCTGTGTCACAAGGCAACCCAGTCATAACACAAGCTACCAAAGCCAAGCTTTCCAAGGCTGCAGTACCCAAAGAGTTATTCAAGCAATTTCTGAGCAGTGCACAAATAGTCTGTTGACAGATGAATGCTTTCTTCTGGCATTTACATAGCTTGGCCCAGGCCCAGGCCTGGCATTTATTGTTGCTGCAAGTAGGGATAGCCAAGAAAGCTAGTTAATATAAATAATAAAGATACAAAGTAATATCAACAGTGGAAAATTCACATTTTTACCAGAGAAACAGTTCTTCACAGCCTTATTCAATTGACAATTTTTGGAAAAGGACAGTTGAGACAGACCTTTCCATGACTGTAAAAGTCAGCAAATCTGAGTATAAAGGGAATTTCCAAGATACTTCCAGGATCATGGCCATTAAATACAAGAAGTTGATATGCAGACTCAGTTGAGCAGCCTGGTAGAGTTCAAAATACCACCTGACCCATACTAAAAGAACTTGTAAACAGAGCATCACAGTTTGAACAGGTTCTCCAATCATGTAGTGCATGGTCTGTTGCACACCATAGTTGTGTCCCATTGTGGCCAGTCTGATATTCTTGCTGACATTGCATCTGGATCTGCCTTTCACTAAAAAGCAGGGAAGTAAAACTGTGCCACCTAGAACCAATGAAATAGAAGATCCAAACATAAGCAGCACCAAAGTCTCCACATCTCACCTAAAATGCACATTGATTAAAACACCTTTAAAGGAGTCAACCTTTTAATCCCTGTTAGAGAAGGCAAGTTCACTTTGCACATGGGGATCATGATGGGCTCCATTACTGCATCCACTGGGACAGCAAGGCTCCTCTCATACCCTGGTCAGGCTATTTTCTGCTGCTGAAAGCTGCAGCTGTTGCTCTGGGGACTTTAGTGAAGCTGTGGCAGATCTGACAGCAACCAAGGTGCTGCCCCACAGCAAGTATTATGAAACTCCCCCTGAATACACACAGGATATCTCTCTTGGCATCATCCTCAGCCCTTGAATGGACAGCAGTCAAAGGGATAAGTTAGAAGAGAGTGTTCCTCTGTAGATAGTATTAATTTCCCAAGGATGATGTTAATCCGAAGAGCAGGAATAATCCCAACATTAATCTGCACTGTGGACAGTAGGGGATCATGAAGCCAAGTTAAGAAAACCATATTTAGAAGCCTTTAAGATACATGAAAAAAGTGGCCACGCAGAAGATCTTTCCTTATCTGGCCTAGCTAATTCTTCAGTATAATCTGATTTCTCCATCTCAAGCATTCAGTATTGTGTTTTAAAAATACAAAGGCAAACCACATAATGAGACCGTGGCTAGTTTACACTGTCCAGCACTTCTGATATGACCATTTAATCTCTCTTGTGAGTTGACAGTTAATTAGAGCAGGTTTATAAAGAAATACAACAAGCATGGATGCTTCAAAATACAATTTATAACTGTCTCATTACTGCAGGTGCAGGTCTTTAGTATAATGATCTATAGTGCCAATATCTACATCTCAAGTATTAAACATTTTAAACAGCCTAAAAGTGCTAAGATTTGCTTATGCTTACAAACTCAAAAGGAGATCAAGATAATATGGCTGCATGGGAAAAGTGATTTCCCCTGAGGTACCGTTCTGACTTCCTCAGGAATCCTGGTGACTCAAAGCTAATCACTACTTCAAGTAAGGCCAGTGTATTTTGCTAACCACCAAGAAGAGAGATCTTAAACTTTACAGAGTTTGTAGACAGTCCCTGGAGTGTTACAGGACACTAAGGATGAATGCCAAAGAGGAATTTTTTTATCTCTCTTTTTTCCCTTCTTCCACTCTAAAACAATCATCAATTACCCTTATCCACTAGCACCATCTCATCTAAGTTCATTTTCAAGATGAAGTTTCCTCGTTGGATGGTGGCTGTCCAATCCTCTTTCTGTCCATCATGGGCTGCTTTAGCGCTGTCCCCAGATTGACAGCCTGAGAGTGAATCAATAATAATTATCAGACTGCAACCACAGTGAGCTGTGTAATTCTGTGATGGGATAGCACTGAACAAACAGCCCCACATCTACTGCCACAGCTTTAAATATGTGGTCCTGGGCTGTCCATTTAACTACTCTGATCATGTGGTTAGAAGTAAGCTGTTGGTCTTTTTTTTTTTTTCTGTTCCAAGCATAAAACCTTTAAAAATGGCCTGCTGCTCTAACACAACAATGCCATCTCCTGCCTTTGGCTATGTAAAAGCTATTTGTCAGCAGATATTAAATAAGCCCATGAAACAGAATACCTGCCTGAAGAGAAGGAACGTCTCGTTTTCCTGGATGTGAACGTGTACAATGCATTACAATAAAAGCAAGAGGCATTTTGCATAGTGTGGGAAAGCCAAAGGGCTAAGGACTTTTCCAGGTGGCGACAACGTTCCTGGCTCAGCTGGAACACAGCAATCATCTTTGTCTCGCTGGATGTACAGACACACACAATGTTGTCAAGCTGACCTGGTAGTGAAGCAGCTGGAATAATGGAGGGAAAAGGTAATTTTCCTGGGGAAAGCATCCTAGGGATCTACACTGTAAGGAAAGGCATATGAATGTTTTTTTATGTACTCTAGCAGAAAATAAATTAATACATACACAGGCAAATTGGTACTGAAATTATTTCCAGGTCAGTTTTGAGTCTTAAGAGCAAAATTAACATTCTGGAAGCACTACATGGTATGAAACTAAGGTATAGGAAAAGGAACAATGTGAAAAAGGCACTGGTCTAAAATGAAGAATTTTCACAAGATCCAGAGGTATAATAGAATTCTATATTAACACAAGACAAGGAGGAAGAACTTTTATATAACCACCATGTGAAGCAGAGAGCCTTTTAGAATGAAGTACAGAAAAATTAGAATTATACAAAAAAAATACTGTAAAAGGCACCATATTTTAAGCAACTATAAGAAATATGAAACTAAGATTTCTTAGCAGATAACAAGACTAATTTCCTGACACCCCACAAATGTTTAAATGTAACTGGATAGAAGTGGAGGTCTAAACATTAGAGAGGACACAACATCACTAAAATATGTGTGCTTAGTGAAAGGTAGAAGATATTAAATGGAGGGACTTCATAATGAAAGAAGAAATTTAATAAATCTTAGCCAACAGCTTGTCTCCTTCAGAATGATGAGGTCATGTGTGAGTTTGGGTTGTGGACACTAGATGCTGGTCTAAAGTGTTAGAAGTTATTAAATGCAAATGATCAGCTGTGAGGAAAAGAGGTTTCCCAGAGAAACTTCAGAGGCAACTTAAAGATAGCAGTGCAATCCATATCAACAGTACAAGGCAGAACAAAATAGGTGCCCTTAAACAATCTTTGTAGATCATGCTATAAAATTATTTCAGACTCTTATCAGTACATTCTTGATCCAGCACCTATTAAAATGTATGGCAAAGCTTCTAGTACCTTCATTCTTACAAGACATAAGGTACAGTGACATAAAGTAGAAACAACATTTTACTAATGGCTTGAGAAAAATTATGTCAAGTAAAAGGGGAACCAATGAAAGCAAACAAAAATCTGTACTTCAAGTATTTATGATAATTATCATTAATTTATCAAATGGATTATGAAGAGCTCCAGCACCCACAAGTCAATAAATAATTTCACGTAAATTAAACAGAATTCAAGCTGTAATTCAAATCCCTCTGGTTGGATTTCTGGATTTATGCCTTGCTGAAATTCCCTGTTTCTATGACCAAGTAAGAAGCAAGTTAATTATTGCCTAGTTAGAAATCAGAATAAAAACAAAGGCTGAGAAAAGGCTTCAGAAGGGCACAAGGAGAGAGAAAAAATGACCTAGTCATAGAGCTGAAGGTTCAGTCTTGAGTTTTCTCCACCATTGCTAGATATTGGAAATCTTTATAAGGAGTCAGAAAGGTGTGGAATATTGTGAGAGGTTTAAAAACAGTAAAGCTATTATTACAGCAGCAATTTCTGAAAGCCTAACAGAAAATCTAGCTCTTTAGTTCAAAACACAAAACAAGCTTATCATGCTTATAATCCAATTCCCACTGGAAGCTCCCCAAATGCCACCTCTTGTACATATTTTTTATTTTTTACTTTTTTTCCTTCCCCTCAGAGAAGTGCTTACTGCCTTCAGACATACATAGCTGCTTACTTTTTACTGGCAAGGAAGAAATTAAATGAACAAGCCAGAGGCAGGATATTAATGCAGAGTGCATTAAAAGAAAAAAAATGATGGCATGAACAGGGTAGTGACTGATTTATAAAATCAATCACATGCTTTTGGCTCGATGTCATGTTATAAAAAGAAAAATAACCCTGTTTACATGAACAGGATGATGAATCACTGTTTTCCTACTATTTAAGATAGGCAATTTTTAATTCCTTTTATCTTTGATATTATTTCTAGGCAGTAACATAGTTGTCTTAGAATATAAATCTAATAATTGTATTCTGATTATAGTGAATTTCATGTGCTTCTGTAGTTAAAAGGTTTGTCAGCACCAATTGTGAAATAAGTTTTCAGGCATAAGAACTCAATAATGGATGAAACCTGACTTTTATGAAGTTTTATAAAAGATGCAGATATTACAAACGTGGACATCATGTCTGTAGATCACATTGTAAAACACTAGATTCCAAGGCAAGCATTTGGAGTTGGGTTGCTCTGTGGTAGATTTTTTTTTTCTTTTCCTTTTCACATGCAGGGATACCAGTTGGCAAGTTTTCAAGTCATTTAAAATGTGACTGTTTAAGGTGCAGCAGTTAATTAAACGTTTGCAAAAGTTTATTACTGGTGTAAAAGAAGGTTCCTTTTATACTTTGCCAGACCTGATAATTGCAAGATAACACCCATTATTGCTATTTCAAATCAACACTTCAAACCATTTTACATTTTGCAAGTCAATAAATCTGTACAAATTGTCATAACTAACACCTTTACTTCCAAACATCTATTTCCTGAGACGTACAAAAGAGAAATTAGACGAGGAAATACAGAAGAGTACTGTGAAAAATGACAGCATTGGCAATTTTATCAACACCGTGGGGTGTCCAAGCAAAATGAGTCTGGTGTCAGGGTTTTACAGGTCCTGTTATACCATTGCCACAATTAGTAGCCAATAATAGTCATAATCGTTACTCTGATTTGAAAATATAAACCTATCTCACCTGCAGCAGTGTGGAGGTTTCCAAAATAAATAGGTAAATTTATAAATAAGGTCTTCTGCACTGTAATTTTTGTACAAACTTTCAAAGGATTATAAACTTCATCTGTTGCTTGAAGAAAAGACAGTAGGAATGCAATAAAAAAAAAAAAAACCAAAACAGTTTGAAAGGAATAATGTCTAAGGAAGACTTAAAACCTAAAAATTATATACTGTAGTGTCTTCTTGGGTTTTCTTGCTACTCCTATATGCAAAACTAAAATTGAACACAATAGTTTCTCACTGTATAATCCTAACACCCTTTGTGTTGCTAAACGCCAGCTTTATATTGAACTCCAAGCACTGACAGTAGGTTTTGTTCTAGTCATACCCTCTGACATACTTCAGGAGGTTCTTACATGGAACAGCAATCAGTCAATCAGTGCATCCTAGCTCATCCTAGATGAACTTTGAAACGCACAAAAAAAAGGAAGTTAGTACTTTATAATCTTGTAGATAACCAGGATTAGGACAACCTCCATGAAACCAGTGACAAGAAGGGCTGAAGATACCTCCATGGCTGTTCCAGATAAGAGTGGCAGAATGATTAAGAATTTGCTATGAAAAAACCCTAGAGATTGAAGTGCAAGGAATTATGCAGAGACATGAGGGAGTCTGAGAAGCCATCTTTTCCTTTTCTTTCCTGAAGAATTCCCAGATGACAATCAAGCAGCATATGAGAACCTCGTGGAGAACAAGACTTCAAACCTGCAGCGAGGACTCAGTGAGCCCAGCAGACCATTTTTGATTTCTAAGGCACAAAGTGGTTAAGAATTAAAGACTTAGATGAAGCTCCCCAGCAACCCTTGTACTACTCAGAAACAGAGACCAGTAGGATGAGAAGGGGAGATAAGAGCACATAGATCCCAGTGCTGTCTGCACTACCTCTGCTGTGGCATGGCCCTTGGAGAAAGTTCAGCATTTGAAGGTGGGCTGAGAAACTGCTGCATCATCTTGGTTTAATACATGCACTGTGAGAATTTACCTAGAGGGAAACTATCTAGTAACTGATTCCAACTCTTTCTCTGCAATTTCTAGCATTTCTTTACCAATTAGGTTGCAAATATTCACATTTACTTGCACAAAAGTGCTCATTCTAAAAGTAATAGTCTAAAAATAACTTTAAATTATTTCACACAGTCTGGGAGAAGATGTTGACATAGGTGTTGTTAGTAGAAATTATGGTTTTTATTTCAAAGAAGATCAAGTCAGAATTAACAAAATTTATCAAGTGTGATGTATTCTAATGAGTATTAGTGTCATCTTCACAGAAATTTTTAGCAATATATGAACAGTTATCAATCAACAACCAGTATATAGATGTAATTGAACTTCTCAATGGTGTCTAATTGTCAGCTGTTTTGAGTGAAGAATCTTAGCTATGTTGTAGAATCATGCACAATTAATTCAGGTGGTAGGAAAACAAAGCATTATTTCCTAGTCACGAAGAGTATAAAAGCTCAATTATATTCTTGTCAGCAGTGAAAGCACTCTTTTCAAATTAAAGTCATTGACTACCAGACTATACTTGCATAGTTAAAATTAGAGTATATAAAAATAATATATCAAAAGAAGAGCACAACTACAAAGTCAATGATTAAAAGTCCATTATTAAACAGATTGAAAATATTATTGATATAATAAAGAAACATCACTGTTTATAGAAAACCTGTATATTACCATTCAGAACAAATGGTAGAGCATTTATCATTTATTATCTATTATTGCCTTCAAAAGCCAGCTTTATGCTGTATCTGTAGAACTATTATGAACCTTATCACCAATATTTCTTATTTTTCAATTTCCTTTCATTTGAAACTTTCAGAGCATACAATTTGCCTCCATAACATTACCTCCCTCCTTATTTCCAACAGAGCCATGTTAGTTGAAACTTTTCTATTGGAAATATTCTTCACTTACACTGTTGCTTAGAGATATCTGGGTATATTGTCAATGAAAGCATTATCAAAAAAAGAAGGGGAAGTTACAAAACAAATCCCCAGAATAATAAATAAAGTTATAAACACGTTGTGACCAAACCCCATTTTTGTTTGAATATTGCAGATCCCTGGCAGTCTCAGCTCAGATGGCAGAGATGTAGCTAAGGATACATGAAAATGAGTTGTAACTTCCACCTGAGATAAGATTTGAGGACCTAAAAGGTTCCTTTTGATAGCATTAGCCATGACTTCTGTGGTCAGCATGAAGCATTTGATAAGGTGATTTCAAAAGGTTTTGATTCCTCTCAAGCAGATCCAGAAGGATAACAATCCTCAATTACTTCCAAGGAGATTTGGAATCACCAGTCAAACACAAGCTCTGCATTCTTCAGTGCACAAACTACAAAGTTAGAAAGTCTGTGCTCAAACTTGCCTGTTCTTCCTATCTGGGAATGTCATGGAACTTCTCAAATTCTATTGCTTATATGTTATTTTTCTTTCCTATTTTTGAGAATAATCTACTTCTAGAATAACCTTTCAGGCAAGAATAGTTTTGCCATTTCATGTGATCAAGCGTCATCCTGAAGGGCAATATGCACAGGGCATAGCATTGGTTGCATTCTTGTAGAATTAATTTACAAATAAATGGTCTTAATGTGGCTACATCTTTGCAGTGGCATTTAGCAAAGTTGTGCGTAGATAATTTCTCATGATAGCAGTATAGAATTGCTTATGTAAGTATTTCACTGTGTTGCTTTAGGGCTCAATAAAACTGCAAATTGTCTCTTTAATTTCAAGGAAACATCCTAGATTTAACCTAAACAAGGATCTTCTATCAAGAAGCAAGCTGGAAAAGAACACTCAAGACTGATAAAAAGAAGTTTCTGCTTAGACCTTTGAGGCTCAAGCAGAAGCACAAGGTCTGATGAGAACACATTTGTCTCTTAAAATGTGATATTTTATGTATTATTTAATTTGTTCACTTGTCTGAATTATTTTATATGCTCACACCAACCAATACAGAAAAAACACAGAGGAAAAAACTAGATTAAATTGTTTAGATTGAAAGACTTCCATTTAAGCATAATTGCCCTGATAGCATTAATTTGGTAAAAGCCCTGGTACATGACCTGTCCTAACCTTATACTGAGCAAAGATAGCAAAAAAATTCATTGTCAGTTCCAATCTGCAATTGCACTGGTTTTCCACCAACAAATGCACCTCATATCACACGTGCAGAGTAACTAACAAGTGCCGGATTGAAATTTTGACTTCTATTATTCCAGCCAGAAGCAGAGCAATTTACTGGGCTTTAATGTCCAGGGTTTAGTTGGATTCCCCCGAGGATGAGGGAGAAATTCCACTAGACAAAAGATGCTTTGTGCCTGAACTGCTACGTCTGCATTTGGTGCCACTGCACTGCTCCAGCTGCTTTAGCCTCCCTACTAATAATGTTTTTGTGTGTCATCTCTGGCTTCCAACAGACAAGGACATTCTTCTCAGATGAGGATGGAAGTGTTATAATCGAGGCACTGCATTCAATCCTGATGTGTTTTGATAGCACCACTTCTCCAGATGATACCACAATCTTTTGTTCAGGTGCCATGGTAATACTTGGAGGGTAATCTGCAAACAAGTAGACGAGGACTAACTAACAGGTAACATCTGTGATGCTCCATTTTTAGTGCATTTGGGAATCAGGAAAATCATAACCACACTAACACAGAATGACTGAAAATTCTAGAACCTTTATGCTGACCAGTGAATGAACAAACCACCCACCTGATTCAAACTGTGTAACAAGCACTGACTTCAATGGGATTTGAATCAGACTTTCCAGGTTGACTATAAATTGCCCACTGTGATTGAAGTATGGTCACTTTCAGCAAACCTTCTTTTTCCTTATACCTTGCTGGGTTTATGGGGTATTGTAGGTTATTACTTGTTTTTATTAAATCCATTCTGAAGCCCAAGGGCTAAATCCTAAAGTCTTTGCCAAGCCCTTCCCTTCTTCCCCATTGACTGCAATGGAATTCCAAAATCAGTGATCAAATCAGCTGAAATTTAACCTCAGCTTTTTGTTAACAGGTTGATCAAGCAGTACCTGTATTCACTGGGTAAACATACTTTATAGTATTGCTGCCTTGTATGATCATTAACAACGAGGAAAAGGATTGTATATAGAACATTTTACTTATTCTGTAAATTTCACCATGAACTGTTTCCACCAGAGGAGATTTTACTGAAGCTATTACATATCTGGCGATTCAGTCAGTGCAGCCCTAAAAGATCTGCAAAGTTTACAAGGTGCTAAACAAAACCCCAAAACAACTCGATTAACTGGGATAGTCTCCAGGGTATTATTACATTCAATAATGCCATCTACAAAGTATGAGCCCTGAGTGTTTGGAAGACAATGTTTTAAATTTAGAGGGTCAGATAAAATAAGATTTTGTCCTTCCTTCCTGGGTTCAAATTGAATAGGAATTGATTATTAAGGTTTGAAGTCCTGGATTAAACAGTATTTCTTCTAGAACTATTGGAAACCATTATCATTCCACTAAGAACAGGGGTCTTGTTTTAGGGAGTTCTGGAGAAGCGGTTTGTCCTGTGGAGTTGCTTTTTTAACCAAATGAGTTAAGACCACCACATTTTCCACATCTATTATTTTAAAATTATTTCCAATATTAAATTCCTTGCCATCTTGTAGTACCTTAAACCCCTAGCCATGCCCTTTGCTACAACCTGTAGTGTAAGGAGAAAATTCTCAGTGAATGGTTTCCTTTGTAAACAGGGGGGTTATGACACAGGAGACCTATTTCCATCAGAGAAGATGGTTTCTGCTGAACATAGTGACCATTTAACAGGACAAAACTAGGGTAAGGAAATTGGCACAAGTATGCCGAAATAACAGCTGAAATGTTCACACAGCATCAGGCACCCAACTGAAACAAACCCACCATTTTCCATATTTTAATAAATCTATTCTTAGATAGCCCTTAGCCTAAAAAGAAGTTGTTCATAATAATTATTACAAATTTGTTCATGGATATAAGGGAAAATTAGGACCCTTCATGTTTACAGTCCATGCTAAATGGAGGAGGAATGAGGGAGGTTATTGCATAAAACTTCCCCCCCATACCTGCTGTACTTGCATCCAAGCTGTAACAAAAGAATGGACACACACTGACTCACAATTACCTACAGGTTTTTGATGAATGCCAACACCTTCAGGGAAAACCAGAACATTTTAATAGACAAAACCCTTTCAGTCCATTGCAGTTGCTATACAAGTTCCTCACTTGCATGTCTGTCACAGTGTTGGAAAGCTTTTTTAAAGAAGCTATGTTAGGTGAAACAGTGAATAAAACAGTTTAAAACTGAACCTCGTCAATCAGTTGACAGAAGAGAAACATGCCAGTTAATTTCCAGAAGCCTTTAGGCATGTATTTATTACTTTATTTCTAATCAAAATTATATACAGAACAGGAAAAAAGTGCAATTACTGGTTTGTTGTAATACAAAACAAGTTCAAAAAGCTATGGATAGTTGCAGCTGCACATTTATAAACTAATATACTTACATGCTGCCAAGACTAACACCCTTTATTTGATTTCTGGCTGCAAAAAACCCAATGATATATGTTAACCTGGATATCTGATTTTCAACAAGAATATCTAACTGCTATTTTACACTGACAGTTATAGGTAGCTTAGCATTTAACTGGAGTCTCCCTTGACTCAATTAACACATTAAAATGTTGTTAACAAATTCATATTTACTCTCAGACATTTACATGTTGTCACCACTAAATGCTCACACCTACATGTAGTTTGGGGAAAGCAGACAATGTTAACATCAGCAGTGCAGATACAATGACAAATAATAAAGTTTTGTGCCCACTGCAAATTGGAATTTTCCCATCGACAGCAATAGACAAGGATTTCACCCACAAAAACTATTATCCTACAGACCACCTACAACCTTTATTCCATAATCGAAAGAGTCTGTGCAGAGGAAAATGTCCATAATGTTTGGCACATACGAACTGTTATTTCCATATTTTGAAGTGGTATAGTAAACACTGTATGCCTGATGCTTTTGATTGTATTGTTATGTATTTCAGCATTGGTAATTAATAATAAACATCAGTATTGCAGATAACATAATATTACTTAGTCTATTTTCCATTTATTTTCATGCTTACGCATTCACGATGACAAGAAAATAATGTGAAAATATGTGTATTTTTACTCATGTATGAAATAAACGAAAAGCAAATACATATGTTCCACATGTGCCTTGTAAATTAACAGGTCTTCTAGTATTTTAGAATAATTGTTTGTTGTTTCAACCTATTTTTGTGCCTTTTAAATTTTAGCAATAAGGGAATCAGTCTTGTAGCATTAGTAATCTAACTTTTAGCAGCCTTTTGAGTTTCAGAAGTCAAAGAAAAGTCAAGAAGCCTCTGATCAGTTTACTGTTGATCTCTAATCAGACTAAACACCTAATGATTTCAGTAATTATAAGGACTCCAGCATTTGTCCTAATGTTATTAAGCAATGCAGAAGAGCAATCATGGAGTACTCTCAGTTTGCCCTCAATCTAAAAGGGTGTCTAGTGCATTAGGGTAGATCTCATCAGAGATGTTTTCTTAAAGGCATATTCTGGAGTGGATATTTCCATGGTATGTAATCCCTTTAGCAGAAACATCAATTTATTTCAGCATGCATTCAGGTAAAAACCATAATAGCAAACCAAAGTACAACTCCAGAGATCAGTTTTTGCCTGACATTCAATCACAAGTGCTTTCTGAGACATGCAGACACTGACATTCTGTGCAATTCTTTTGTTGCTTCTAAAATATTATGTAGCTTAGTTTCATTGCAAAGCTTTGGAACTAGATGTAGCCACATGGCCAGTCCACTCCAACTGCTTATTGTATGGGCTGCATATGTGCAGAGCTTTCATTCTGGCTTGGCCAACCCTCTAGACCCACCATACCTCCATCTTGCTTGGATGTCTTAAAAATAAATAGGTACAAAGATTTAGGGGAAAGGGAGAAACTTTGTATGGAAATTTGCAGAGGTTCTCAAAGAACTTAATCTTCCTGAAGAAAATTTCTATATGAGTCAGTCAGAATATGATGGCCCTTCGCAAAGAAGGATTTGTACAGGCTAGAGCAATGGGCTGAGGCCAATGGGATGAGGTTTAACGAAGCCAAGTGTCAGGTCCTGCACTTGGGTCACAGCAACCCCCAGCAGCTCCAGGCTGGGGAGCACTGGCTGGAAAGTGCCCAGCAGAAAGGGACCTGGGGATGCTGGTGCCACCCGGCTGAGCATGAGCCAGGGTGTGCCCAGGGGGACAAGAAGCCCCCGGGATCCTGGGCTGGAACAGAAGCAGTGTGGGCAGCAGGAGCAGGGAGGGGATCCTGCCCCTGCACTGGGCGCTGGGGAGGCTGCGCCTTGAGAGCTGGGTCCAGTTTGGGCACCACAGCACTAGAAGGACATTGAGAGGCTGCAGCAGGTCCAGAGAAGGGCAGTGAAGCTGGTGAGGGGGTCCTGGAGCCTTGTGGAGAGAGGCTGAGGGAACTGGGGCTGTTTAGTCTGGAGGAGCCCTCACTGCTCTCGAGCTCCTGACAGGAGAGTGCAGCCAGGCTGGGCTGGGGCTCTTCTCCCAATTTACTAATTATAGAATGAGAGGAAATGGCCTCAGGTTGTGTCAGGGGAGGGTTCCATTGGATATGGGGAAGGAATTCTTTCCTGAGAGAGTGGTGAGGCCCTGGCACAGGCTGCCCAGGGAGGGAGTGGAGTCCCCATCCCTGGAGGGGTTTAACAACCAGTAGATGAGGCACTTGAGGCTGTGGCTGGTGGAGACAGATATGTTGGGATGAAGGTTGGACCTGATGATCCTAGAGCTCCTTCCCAACTAAAATGATTCTATATCTAGGAAGAGTTATCACAGAATTCACTAAAGACCCATCTACTTGCAAGAAACATGTCTGTCCTATTCCTGAACTGCTACCCAAAGACAAATGAGGTTCTGACCCTAAAAGGGACCCTGTAAACCCAAGTAGGATCTCCATATATTGAACTGGATTCATGTAGCAGTTTTGCTGGAAAACACATACATTGGTCACATCCACAGAATCACAGAATGTTATGGGTTGGATCCAAAATACATAACTGTTGTTTATTAGTGTTTGTTTTTGTTGGTGGTGGTGGTTGGTTGTTTTGGTTGTTTGTTTGGGTTTTTTTTTTTTAAATAAGGGAAAATAATACATTTTGAAATAGCTATTCCAGTATTAGTTGTGTAAAATCAGTAAGTTAACAAAAAAGACAGATGACAATAGAAAATTACACAGAACTCTTACAAAGAGTGAGACTCTATCCTTTATTTTAACAACATATTCTGTTTATAAAGAGTCAGAACTCTACAACTACCTCTTCTCAAGGGACTGTGTTTGAAGTTATGCTGAAGAAAAAAAAAGAAATATAAGTAGTGAAACTTGGTTCCTGTTCAATTCCTGAGTAATATTTGACTCTCGAAATACCTCAAGTTCTTTATGTTGATAAACCAAAAGAATTTCAGTGTCATGATGAGTAGGACTATCATATTTGTTTTATAACTATTTTTTACTCCACCCTGAGTACCAGACTGGAAGTCTTTGCAGGTTTCCCACTATTGCACACACTCCAAGGGGGGTGCTTCTGCTTCATTTGTGCATTTTTCACAGATTCTTAATCTTTCTAGTCCTGAGAAAATCAGGTATCCTTATATGCATCTTGGGTTTTTCAGAGGAATTTAATGTACTTGCTGAAAATCCTTGTAATACAGAACATAAGTGCCAAGTCATTACAACAGTGGCTGCTGTAGCATTGCAGTAAGATTTATTACTTGCTGTTTGTAAGATGAATGTGTGCCTCCAGTCTTGGAGGCACCAGGCAGTTCTTCCACAATTACAGTGCCATCCTGTACACCTCAGAGTCAACCATTCTGTAGATCAGCCACTCTTAACTATAAAATACCAGCAATCTAATAACAGTACATTAGACAGTTTATGAACCTCCTCCCACTCTTTAAATACATCTTGCAAAAGGAGAAGGGTCATAAATCATGCCCTATAACTTGACCATTTCAGGCCAGGGCTAGATGTCATTCCAGAGCCCAAGAGCCCTCACAGAGAAAGCTATTGCAACAATATAGGGGCTGAAAGGAAGACAACTGATTTTTCTTACCTTCCTATATAAAAGATGTCTGCGTGCATCACAGAAGCTTTTCAGGTTTATTATAAAACCTCATTACATTTTTTTTTTATAGCAGACTTAGTGGAGCCTTCTTGTAGAAATTAATCTTATGCTTAACTGTGAAAGAGTAATTTAATACTGTATAGACCATATATTGTTAAATGTCCCTCTTAACCCTTTATTTGCAACCTGGCTATTCTCATAGGACAGAAAGTAAGAGACAAATCAATGCAATAAGACATTTAATCTGGGACTTCTTTCCCTAGCCTAAATTCACATTATTTTAAATGTTATTATTCAAGGAAGGTATGGGATGAAATTCACAACTGTCAGAAACTATTAAAGTCACTAGAGCTCTACCTGCTTATTCTAACAGGGTATCTGGCCAACATGATGCTTCATATCCTTGATTACCTTAACACCTTCAACTAGGAGGTTTTGCAATACAGTGATGATAGAGAAAAGAATCCCCAAATTAAAGACACTATCCAAGACAAGATGCACAGCCTTGAAAGGTGATGATCACACACAAGGCTGCACATTGAGGTTATTAGAGCAGAGATATTCACAGCAGGCAAAACATGGGGAAAAAACACATAAGCTCCATTACCCCAAAGACTTGGGGAGACATTTAATGGAGGTGGGACTCCTGTATCTTGAATAAGTCTACAGCTACAGTTTTCCCTTTGAAGTGGTGGAGTTGCAGTTGCCATTTTTGCAGACAATCTAACATGCAAACTTAAAATGGAAGAACAAATCCTTCCGTCTTCGTGAGAGTTTTAGAATGCACCCACCAATTCTGCCTATCTCTAGTTGCACTCAGGGAGCAGATTCACATCCCACATTGTAGCAACTGTCCCAGGACCATCTTACTCCCAGTGGAGATTAATATCACGAGAGCTGGAGCACTTGGCAGCCTGTTGAGTGAAGCAAATGCCAGTCAAGGTGTCTAGGAACCTGAGAGCATTTTTTTTACCGTTTGAAGTCAGGGCACATGAACTGTGCTGTGCAGGCTCTAGAGTCTCTTTGGATGAGAAATTGCCTTTCTCTTACATATTTACACTTGGTCCTGGAACAAAGGCAGTGATACTGCAGCATCTGTGGGCAGCTCTCACTGAGGTATATGGTAGCTGAAATTCCTTTTGAATTCAGAGTGAAAACAGCTCCACTAAACACCACAGCTTCTGAGGTTAACTTTTGCTATTTCATAAGAAACAAGAATATGCTTATTTTATTCTGCAGCTCTAATGGCCAAAGCAGCCCTCTAAGGGCAAGAAATTAAAGAGTACTGAGAGCTACTGAATGCTTTTCAAACTTTTCCAGTGGGTCTGCATGAGGACTTTTAGGTTTGGAGTGCCCAGGTGCTTAGTTTTCAGTTTTAGACATTTAAAAAATACAAATATTTAGTGAAAGACATAAGTTGAAACTGTAACTTTTGTTTATGTTGCTATCTTAAGCCTTTTAGACAAATATTTATAACCAGCATATTCAATTGAGTATTTATACTGATATATTTAAAATATTATTCCTTCAATTACATAAATATATTTGTAGACTAGCTACACTAATCATAGAACAGTGGGGGTTGGAAGGGACCTCTCAGAATCATCAAGTCCAACCCCCTTGTCAGAGCAGGGTGACCCAGGGAAGGCCACACAGGAACAGATCCAGCTGGTCTTGAAAATCTCCAGAAGGGACTCCAAAGCTTCTCTGGTCAGCAATGATTTTGTCAGAGCATGGTCTTTGTAGAAGTCAATATTTTAAGTCAGCTACCTTTGCTGTTGATGAAATGTTGTAATAGAATCTGTTAGGTGCAAAGATATTTAGGAGTTTCAAAACAGTGTATAGAAAATTCAGTGATATTAATTCATTATTTTACAACCAAATCGAATAGTCACAGGAGTGGGATTCTCTTCTCACTGAAAGTATAAATTAAGAATAACTCTTCTGCAATCAAGATATGTCAGTCACAAAGAAAGAAAAATCAGCCATTGATGTATCTAAATATAACCTGATGTGTCCTACAAAACCTAGCTATTATTACTTTGTTTCCCATGCCAGGATTGTATCCAAATCTGCTGTTCACCCTAATGTATATTATACAGAGATGTGAAAGCTAGTGCAAATGAACATGCATACTCCTGGTAGTCTTCTTGAGATCATTTTGGTACATTGCAATATTTATCTACATCAGTATAAACTTGTCTTTTCACCTATTTATACATGGAATGAAGTGTGTGCCCTCAACTGCAGTTTGGCTCAAATCCATCTACCATTTTGTTGACCTGCTGGAAAAAAAAAAGTCCCCTGTTTCCTAGCCCACAGACTGTGGGTCTTCATAACCACTGAAAAGAGACAATTCTGAAGGTTTTAAAAAAGCTGATGCAAAAGAGAAAAAAAAACAAAAAGGAGAAAAAAAAAAAGAAAAAGAAAAAATAAATGTCCATACAAGAATCATGTCTTGTAGAAAACAGTGACTTGGTTAACAAACCTTGAGTTAACAATAATGAGATGCTTACTGTAGATGTATTCAGATGATTATTTGTTGTTATAAGTTCTGCACCACGTGTGGTTTCAGTTTATGAAACCACATCTCAGCTGCTGAGGTATTTTCAAGTTAGAAATGCCATTTATTCTCAGTGTTTCCAAGTTTGGTGAATATGCTGGTTTTTGCCTGTAAGCCAGGGGGTCCACACCAGTTTTGTTTAATAAATGGATGCTTGTGCTTGGAAACACATGACAGGGAAAGCAGAAGATAGTTCTGTGCAGTTACCAGCATTAAACCTGTACTTGTGTTTCACAGTCAAGAAATCCCTAGCCCAGAATGATACATCAATATTTTCATAGGAGGGTGGTGAAGGGAGACAGGGTGTTCTGCTGAGTAAACTCTACCATCTGTCACCACTTTTTGTGTGATCATGCTCACACCATTCCATTTTCCCATTCACTTTTCCAGACAGCAAATAAGGAAAAATGGCATCTCAATAATTCCCAGAGCTGCATAATCATATTTGTAGAGTATTCAGATATTATTGGAATGGGATCATTTTGTTCCTAAGACTGACAAATATCGAATCAAGAAAAAGCTAGACACTCAGATTGTCTATATTGATTTTGTTCCTCAGATGAATGCAAGTATCCTAATAAAGTCCTGAAATCCCAGCATCTCACATAGAATGAAAAATGCTGTTCATTTCTTTAAAGCAGTGATATTACTTTAAGCAGCAGTCTTTAACTTTTAATTAAAGACCTCTTACACCTTTTGTTTGATCTCCTCCCATTTTCACTCCTGATACTTGTCTTTGGTTGTTTTTTTTTTTTTCTAGCAATATCTCTTATTCTGACAGAGAGCAGGTAGTAGATGCCTGGATGAGAACCTGTATCTCCACCCAGCAGTTGTTTGTACAGTGGGGAGACCTAAGCTATCTTCCCACTGCTGGCAGAGCAAGAAACCTCTGTTCTGAGTTATGCCCCTATAGCTCTCTTTGCTCTGTAGTTGAAAGAAACATACAATTTGGAACTTAGAAATCAATGGTAATTGGTCTTTGTACAAATTCACTTTAAGTGAAAGACTCAATTTCATGTGATATCATACTGATTGGAAGTCAATTTTTACTGACAAAATGAATGTCTTAAGAATCAGTTTGTGATGCCTAAAAGATCTGGATCACAACCATGCTACAAGACAGGAGAATTTGTTCCCATATATATACTTTAGACTTTAAAACTTCAGAGAAATCTACAGGGAATTTCAAAGCTCATTTAACATTGTTCCTTTTGTAGATTTGTGAAAACAGAACAAAAAAAAAAATCACAAATGGAATACTTTCAAAATCTTTCCCACTACAGATACTGTAGAGCTGCAACAATAAATGACAATAAATACACTGTGTAATCCCACTCAGAAGAGTGGATTTAGTTGCACCTTCTCTAAAGTACAAAAAACACCTTTCTTTCTTATTTACAAGGCATATCTTCTCTTTCCTGACCAACTCTCACTGCCAGAAGTCAGTTCCTGGCTCTCCCTCATCTCATCCCATCACCTTACTTTTGTCTTTTTGTTTTTTAGCACTTACATATTTTCCTGCATTGCCCCTCTCAGTTGCATTGAGCTTTCCTCTGGAAAAGAAATTGAGAAACCTCTGGAAAGCTACAGAGGGATTTCATCACCCTCACCTACAAGCCAGTTTAAAAACCACAGTGCCCTGTGATGCCAGAAAAGCCCTCAGTAAAATGAGTTTGAGCCCATGATGTACTGCCTGATGTCCTGGTACCTTTTAGCTCCCTGATCTCTGGTCTGCTCCCTGGTTGGGCACAGCACCAAACATAGGATTTTGGATCAGCAGTCATCTGCCTTGTGGCAGTAGAGTTAATAGTGGTCTAAATCAGTCTCAGACATGACATTGGTTTGGTGATGCTATATGATCTCAGTGGAACTAGAGCATTTATCTCCAGATGGCTGAAGTATTTTTGCCCATACCAGTATTCCTCCCACCTTCAAATCTTTCTTATGTTAACTTACAGAATACAGGTTAGGTCAATCTTTAGAAGTCATGCTTTCAAAACCCTAAATCATGCATTTGTTTGCCTTCCATAGCACTTTTTACAAGCTCAATCAGCAATGTCTTTCCTTTAACACATTGCAGAATTGCAGATATTCTGAATGGAGTCTGACTAGTGATTTTCAAAGTGGTAGAGTAATTGTAGTAGTAGTAACACACACTTGTTTGCATTTGTACTTCTGCCAACGTTTTCCATTCAAGACCATAGTTGAATCTCTGATTTCCCAGAGCAAGATGGGAACTGGCACAACTCTGAATGAAAAAGCAAGTGGCCTAGGCCACAGTGGCAGGGTGTCCTTCCCAAACATATTGCTCTGAAGGTAGCAAAAACCCTTTCAGAGTAATCCACATGTCTAATCCCCTACAAGCAAGTTTAACACACTGAATATATCCACAGCAGTGATTTTAAGTGTTGTGAGATGCATCAACATTAAATCAGTAGCATTCATACCTGGTTAATCAAATGAAACTTCAGAGTGATTCTAATGGCTTCTACCCTCTTTGATTTCTTAGTCTTTGGATGAGATGCTCACTACAATTTCTTTAAAAAAAAAAAATCCCTTGGAGAACTTTGCAACAACCCTTTGGTGCAATACCCTGGCTCAAATCCATCTCCTACAATTATATTTCACTATCAATAAACTCTCCTTTACAGTTTTACCCTACCATCCTGAAATACAATCTAATGTACATTACCAAGCAAGTGCTGCATTATCCCTTCAAAGAAGCATCATTTTAACACTGTGGATATTAAACTTTATTTAAATTGATGCTTTAGGACAAAAGATATAACATAGAATCCCTGCTAGTGATCACCACCTCTCCTCTAGGATTATACACATCGATGGGTTACTGCTTGGATATGTCAGAGACTACTTACTCCCCATAGCACCTAAACTTGATAATACTAGGGGTTCTTCACAGTCTGTGTGTGTACCTGTTGAGATGGCATGATGCCTGTCTGCTCACAAGTTGGTCAGACACTTCTGCTAAGACATAAGTTTCCAGGGAATATGAAAGCTCAGAGAGGAGTCCTAGACACCATGTAAGTGCCATCACTTTTACAAGAAATCCTTTCCACTGTGACAGCTCTGCCACACTGGTGTCAAATCCCTCTTTACACTTTATCATGCCTGTTCACACTTTGGTGAATTGATGAATCAATTAAAGCGTTTTCTTGGCTTTTCCTCTCTACCTTTTTCATCAGTATGGGACAGTTGGCTTACAGCATGACAAACTTGCACATCTAGATATTCAAACTTTTCCTGGAAGCTAATGGGTATATATGTTCCACATGTAAATCAACCAGTATAGCAGAAGAACCATGGAGTATTTATCTGGCTCTATTTTCTTTCCTTGAAAAAAATGTAAAAACTGGTGGCTTTGATCTCCCAGAACCAGTAGATTGAAAAGGAAGATCTGTTTTACTTTTTATCACTATAGGACTTAAAACAACTAATACTACAAAAAATAACTATGTTTGTATTGTGTGCCAAAAGTACTATATTCTTGGTGTCTGATCAACATTTGGAAATCTTAATGAATATTTTGAATATTTGTCACAGGTAAGGGTCAGGGCAGCCCACAGACCGATAACAGCCACTATCTTTTAGCCCCCCTCCCTCCTCTAAAGGGAAGAGAAAGGGAATAAGAGAGAGAGACTTAATGATTAGTTGTGCCAAGGGAAATTTAGGTTAGATATCAGGAGGAATTTCTTTCCAGAGAGGGTGGTTAGGCATTGGAATGGGCTGCCCAGGGAGGTGGTGGAGTCCCCACCCCTGGAGGTGTTTAAGAGTCATGTAGATGTGGTGCTGGGGGACATGGTTTAGGGACACTGGCTGGACTTGCTGATCTTGAAGGTCTCTTCCAGCCAAATCATTCTATGATTAGAAAAGGAAACTAGAACTGCTTGAATTGAAATGAAAAGAATAATAATAATAATGGAATATATATATAAATATGTACAAAACCAGCACTGAACCCAACACCCCTGATATTAATTACATCACCATCACTGGTGCTGTGGGGTTGGCACAGGGAGAGTCCCAGATGGGTCCCACAGCAGACAGAGCTTTGTTCAGGAGCTGGATTCTGGCACCAGGTTCAGGACGCACTGATTGGGATGGAAGGCAGAATAGACAAGAGTCCTCCTTGGTGATTCCAGGGGGTGAACCCCTCAATAAAGGAAGAATACCAATGAACCAAGCTGAGAGTCTCATGCTGAGAGCCCAGCTGAGAGCCTAGCTGAGCCTAGCCTAGAGACCCTCCAGATCCCAGAGCTTTCTATACTGGGTATGAAGTATATGGGCTGGAACACCTCATTGGTCAGTCTGGGGTCACCTGTCCTGTGGGCCTGTCACTGGCAGGACATGGAAGAGGGGTCTACTCCTACCAACATAAATACACACACACACATATATATATATATGCATATACACACACATCAGAAAAATACAGTGTGAAAGTAGAGATATTTACTGTAACCGAAGAAAAATACATGTCCACCCAAGTTTAGGATCATGGGGGTCCACCCAAAAGGAATTAAGGCCCACCCAAAGATTCACTAGTGTTGCTCAAGCCTTAACATAACAAACTGTATCACTGAGACCATGACAGTACTTTTCTAAAAATATACAAAGTTATCCAATTTAATGACTATGTCTGTGAAATCATAGTAATAAAAACAAACTGACATCATCATAGAATCATCATAGATATTAGGGGTTGGAAGGGACCTGGAAGATCATCTAGTCCAACCCCCCTGCCTGAGCAGGATCACCTAGA
>JAOEGS010009008.1:0-37440 GCA_025447755.1 Corythornis vintsioides | reverse complement strand
AAGAGATTGTGCGCCTTTTTTACCCAAAAATCTTTGGTCCTTTGTTTTGCACCTGTTTGGTAAAAATTGCCATTGAAAATTTTTTTATAAGCCAAAAAAAAAAAAAAAAAAAAAAGCAAAACTGCTAAATATTTTACTTTGGGTTATGAAGATCTGTATCATCCTTCAGAGTTTTTAAAAGAAGTTTTTTGTATGTTTCATGCTGTACAAAACATGAATGTATCTTTCAGACTTCTATACATGATTGGTGTTATGACTGTTGGATTTTATGAATAATTATTTTCATACCATTTGGTTAGGAAAAATGTTGGGTGGGTGTGGGAAAGAGTATGCTTGTAACACTTCCATGATACAAACCCAGTGGAAAAAAAAAAAAAAAGAAAAAGATGTAAATAAGAGCAATATTATGACAATTTTGTGCCAATGTATAATGTTAAGACTTCTCTTTTCCTTTTAGGTTCTGATTGAAAACTACCACTACCATCTCTTGTTTCAAGTGGATTTGAAGGGTATTTTAGCAGAATGACATGGGGCTCTAGTGGGGGCTTTGACTGTTTTGGGGGCATTTTTTGTTTCTTTTTTTTTTTTTTTTGCTAAATATGAAATAAGACACAGGTCTTGTTTAACCAACTACCTGCAGGTTGTCAGCCAATCCACTCAGAAATACTGCTCTAGGTACAGAAGGTAACTGAGAGCTGAACAATTTGTTTATCCTGAATTTGGAAGCATTTGGTATTTCAAATAACTCGTGAGTCTTCAGCAGTGAAATACTCCTTTTATTCATTTTAATTTTATGTATTTCCTTCCAGTTAAGAGAAAGAGAAGGAATGATTTTCCAGTTGATGCTACCTGACATTTCTGCCCCTCTGTTTGACTTGGAAAACTCATGTCCCAGCTCGATAAAGCAATAACACTTCTGGAATATCTGATTACAGTCTGGCACACCATCTATTAGAAGAAGGGTGAGAAAGCAGTTTGGAGCTTAAGGAACACGAGGAGTTAGTTATGGAGCCAGTGCAGCCAGCAGCATTCCATGGAGACCTGCCAGAAAGCTCCTTGGTACCCAGGGAAGGGCTGGAGGCAGCAGAGCTGCTGCAGCTGGGAGATGGGGAGTAGGGAAGGACTGGCAGAGAGACACTGGAGCTCCAGCTATGCTGTGAGGCTGAACTGGGTGATGTTTTTATGCTTCTGCAGTGTGCATGCAGGTGTGTGGGGGATGTTGGATGGCTCAGGGAATTAGCATGGGCATTGACAGACTCTGCAGATCCACCCGTTGCCAAGCAGTAGTTGTCCAATACATAGGCTGTAGTTCTGGCCACAGAGCAGCCAGTCTGTGCCTGGGCAGGCAAACTTCATGAGCCTCAGCCCTGAGGATCAAGGGAGGGAGTGGATCCAGATGGAAGTTCCACAGATGTGCATTTCAGGAGGTGCAGGAAGGCCACTCTCTGTGGTAGGTAGCCTCTTGGTAGCTCACTTCTCAGGTTCCCACCTTGGCTGGGTGGTTTTGCTCACTGAAGGACCCACCTTTTGTCTTGAGCTCTTTTCCATTCCTACTTTTAGTGCTAGGATTGAATATCAGAATCAGGTCAAAACATAGTCATTGGGTAGATGTGGATCTTGCCTGAAGTTGCAGGGATGGGGAAGCTGTTGCAGAGGGAAGTGGTTGGCTTGTTTCAGTGGAATTACTCTGTCCAGTCTGTTATCCCACTGCACTTAGACACTGATTTTTTTCTGTTTGTTTCTTTAGCAGTCTGAAAAGGAAGCCAGTTGATCACTGGATTTTTACCTCTGTGCTGGCTCCTACCACCAGTGTGAGCCTTTCCAGTTCCTAGGGCTTCTCCAGCTACCAGGCTCTAAATGGTGCATAAACTGTAAGCTCTGGGGTGTTTTGCTCATTGCCAACTCAGTGCTTCAGATTCGAGAGAAATCACTTTTTCTTTTTGAAAAAACACAGAAATTTTCACTTTCAATTCAGATTTTGATCTCTTCATATCAGTAACCTCATGTTAGAAATAGCTATTTTAGTGGCTTTTTGTTGTTATCATTCTATTCTCTAGCAGCAGCTGTGGTTTCATGGACTGGCTGACAGTTGTGTTATTTCATATTTAGCAAGCTTACACCTTTTAAAAATGGATTGTTTGGGGTTTGCTTTTTTTTTTTCTAAGTGTTTTGATGTTTGAATAGTAGCACTTTATTTCATGCTTACTACTGACTGAACTATTGGACAAAAGAAATTGGGTTTGGAGAGAGATGCTTAGTGGGTTTCTGCACAGAGATAATTCAGATTTAAGCCCTGGTACGAATACCTTCTGTTGTTCCTGGTTTATTGTTCATGTGTTTCTGAGGGAATTTCAGGAAAAAAAAAAAAAAAAAAAGGATTTAAGATAAGATAATGATCATCTCAATATTTTTTCTGTCTTCAAAAGCATATAAAGCTTGCAGTTGGGAAAAAACAAAAGGTGCAAATAGAAACTACAGGGTACTGATGTATTTCTCTCTGTGATCTCTCTCAGCTCGCTGCAGATTAGCTGTTTACTGTAAATGTTTCTGCTATGCTTTGTTTTTAACATTAGATCAATTACCTGGAAATCAGTATTTTCTTTTTTTTTTTTTTTTTATTTAACTTATTTGAATTTTGATAACTAAAGATAATGCACAACAAAGTTGAAAAAAGTTGTCACCCTTTTGCTCCGAGGCCAGGGGCCTGAGGCCTGAGTTGAAAGGGTTAAACAGTTTACATTAAGCTGTTTGTTTTTTCTTTAGAATATATCCACAAAGACTAGACTATAACAACCCCGTGCAATTATCTCAGTACATTGAGGCACCGCAGTAACAACCCCTAATAATCTTAGAGGAAAAGTAAGGTAAGAAAACAAAAGGTTTTATTTCATCCAGTGCATCCACATTTGTTTTCTATTTGGTTTGTTTACCAGTGATCCCAGTTTTAACCAGTTTGGCAGGGCTTTTTGGGTAAAGTTTGGGTGTTGTTTTTTTTTTTTCCTGTAACAGGTGCTATACTACGTGTAAATACAAAGGGAAAAATGATTTAGCTCACTATTAACAATCAGATGGTGGCAATATTTTCTGCTAGTTAATTTGCATTTCCAGCTTTGGCTTTCAGTTGTCAAATTTCATCTCAGTTTCATACTGCTGAATGGACTGCACGTGGGAAGTAAATCATCTCAACAGCTCTTTTCTTGGTTAGACTAACTCTTGTGTGACTTTATTCACGTTGCGGGGGGGAATGTTCTTCCCATAGGTAGATTTTTGCCTAGAAATTTGTTTCAAAGCACATGAAGGGGAGTTAAAAAATAAACGACCTAAAAGCCACCGTGGTGGCTACACGGAGAAGGATGGAAACTTGAAATTAATTGGTCAACACTGGACAATGTGAAAATCAGTTCAGCTTTTGTCACTGCAGCTACTGTATGCTTTAAAGGGCCTTATGGATTTGTCCTCCTTTGGATAAAATGAAATTCCTTGCCATTAAAAAGATACACTAACTTCTACCGAAAACCAGCAGTTCCCAGGATGAATATGCTAATTAACATTTAACAAGTCTTGTTTTAGTCTTAAGTAAAATTTCATTCTATTATGTGAAAAAGAAAAAAAAAAAAAGATGCTGTTATGCATATTTTGTGGATATATTTAATTTCAGTTGACAAATAGTTGTCTAGGTACAGACTTGAAAATATATATATAGTTTACTTGTGGATCTTAATTGTTTAATTGCAAAATAAAGATGTGCTTTAGTAATTTAAAGTTTAATGACTTTTTTTTTTCCTCTTGCCACTCTACACATGGCTTTCCTACTTTTATACAATTCTGATGCCAAATTATGTTCATCTTGTATTTTACTTACATTTTTTTTATGTATCCCTTAAGTACAGCCCTATGGATTGAGCACTAGGTTGCTAAATTACCAGGTATGAGGTTGCTTGGCTACAGAAGCAGCATGACAGTATCTGCCAAAGGGGTTTTGTTATTTACCTGAAATTAGATACTGGATTTTTTTTGCTCTGATGAAGATGTAATTGTTTATCTTTTATACAGTGAGTGTTTTGGAGACAGTGTTCAGCAGAGATTTTAGTCTATCACAGAACTGAGGGCATGAAGAATACTGATGTCAAGAAGATGGAAGCTTGTAATGAAGTATTTGCTGCCAAAAGTGAGAGGATATTCACAGCAAGAGTAAGAGAAGATTGTGGAATGACTTAAGAGGCAAGACAAAAGTCTCAGGGGAGTTAAGTCTAAGAAAGGGGGGAGACTCCTATGTTCTTTAACTGATTAATGTAGGACTTCCAAGTGAGGAGGAGGTGTTTAGATTTGAAGGGAGCTTGTGAGAGAGTGGAAAGGAGATCCATTTGAGGAAATAGTTGAAGATGGGCAGAATATTTAGGATCAATCTCTAAGAATCAGGTAATTCTCCAAAATGCTTTGTCTAATAACAGGTAAACATGAACTGGTGTAGTCTTCATGGCAGTGAGGCCACCATTTATGTGCAGAGATCTTTACTTAAAAACTAATCATCCTTGTTATGCAGATCATCACTTAATTGATCTGCACTGAGAATTCATCAGGGATCTGGAAACCTCCAAGATAAATTATTTTTCCCCTTTTATACTGGAAGAATATATATTTATATATTTATACTTTTCCCTTGCATATGGGGACTGATGTCCCAGAGCAGGTTGTGCTGAGGGGTGTTTCACTGGGCAATCCCCTCTACGTGGCAGGTGAGTGACCTGTTGTTATCAGCCTGGGATTCATAGCTGAGGGTAGAAAATGCATTATTGTCAGCAAAAGTGGTCCCAGTAACAAGCCAAAGCCTCTCTTTTCTCAGTCATGGGCTGGATTCCCAGTTATCCCGGCATTTTGAAGGAGTCTGGAGCTTGTTTACCCAGGGCAGTTAACTGCTAGCTGGCATTAGACTTTGCAAGCAGCCTTCCCATTGCCTTCTGTTCGTAGTGCTGAGGTTTATGTTATATTACATATAACAAATAGAACAAAAAGGGTAAAGCAAAGGTCCCTGGAACAAACTGTTCCCGTCTTCAAAGGACATGAGAATGCAAACTGCGTTTTGAGATCAGCGTGTAAATACGAAGTGTAACTTCGTGGGTGGTTCTGCTTTATTTAACGTGTGGCTAAGTTGATCCTTTCAGGAAGTGATTCAAGAGACGATTTTCTTCTAAACTTGAGTTTAGGAGCGCGGCTACCTCAGGTTTCTTGTCCCCATGTGCCAGCCCCACCTGAGGCCCCTTCCTTGGAGAGCTCCCAACCCGCTTCTTCCCCCCGAGCCCCTGTGTGAAACCACCTGGCTCGGGGCGGGAGCTGCCGGTGCCCACTGGGATCCGCCCCCTTTAAAGAGGCGACGGTCCCGTCGCGGCAAAGGGCGCGATTTTCCCCGCCTGTCCCCCGCTCCCCTTCCCCGCCGCCCCGCTCCCCCTCAGCGTCCTAGGCCGACCGGGCCGAGCCGCGGCGGAAGGCGACAGGTGAGGCAGCGTGGGCAGCAGGAAATGGCCGGAGAGCCCTTGCCCGTTTAAGGGCCTCCCACATCGCTCCGCCATGTTCGGAGGCCCGCCCTCTCCCGGGGGCTCCCTCACCGCCCCCCGCCCGCCCCCAGGGCCTTGAGGAGCCGCCGCCGAGGGGACGCGCTGCCGCCGCTGACCGCCTGGCTCCGCCGCTCCCGCCGCCCGGGCCGCGGGGCCGCCCGCCAGGTGAGGGGCGCAGGGAACCGGCTGCGGCTGCCGTCGGCCGTGCGGTGGAAGCGTCGCTGCCCGAACGGCCGCGGCGAGGGGAGGGCGCGGCGCGACCCCTGAGGCGAGGCCGGCGGGGAGGCGGGGCAGGAGCGGGGCCAGGGTTGAGGCGGCCGCTGATCTCGGGGCGTTATGTAAGGGCAGGGGCGCCGTCCGGCGTGGCCTCAGGAGGGGGGATTCGAAGCGGGGCGGGAGCCGCTCCTTGCCGGGGCTCCCCCGGTGAGGCGGGTTTCGGTGCTCCGTGCTCGCCGGCTGCGTTCCCATCTGGGAGACCGGCCGGTCCCTGGAGCTCGGGGCTGGCTCATGGCCGAGCTCCGGGTGCTTCTCGGGCCGGGGGGAGGCGTCACCCCGCTGCGGTGGGTGGTGGGGAGGCCCCGCGCTGCATCTACCGCCGCGGAGCCTCGGTGCGGTTGTGGCCGGAGCGGGACGGGAAGGGCCCTGCCCGGCAGGCGCTCGCATTTCAGAGCCTGGGCACCAGCGTCCTGGAGCTGTAGCCGAAGTTCTGCAGCGGGAAGGGCCGTTCTTAACTTTTTCTCGGTAGGAGAGATGGAGTCTGTCGGCCGAGAACGTAGCTGGTGGTCTGTAGCTCTCAGCTGTTTGAGAGAACACCAGTATCTGCTTGCAGAGCGCAGTAGCATGTGTATTAATGAAAGATTGCAGTTAATTACATGAGATCTAGACAATCGTTGTTTTTCCCCTAATGGACACTCGGATTACCCCCCAGATCACCTCTACTACCGCCAGAGGTTCAAAGTAGCTGCAGACTGTGCATTTAAATCCAAATAAGTGAAGCATTAGTTTGGATCTAATAGCACTTTCTCAAAGTCTGGCATTTTCTGAGAACTTTAAATGGCAGCTGTTTTGTTTTGGTTGGGTTGTTTTTTTTTTTTAACCTGTGGAAAACTAACAGAGATTTTTCTGGAATTTCCCAGCCAAGATGCTGAGCTTCTTCCGTCGAACCCTTGGCCGCCGGTCTATGCGGAAACACGCGGAGAAGGAGCGGCTGAGAGAAGCGCAGAGAGCTGCAACTCACATCCCTGCAGCTGGGGATGCAAAATCCATCATCACCTGCCGAGTCGCCCTGCTGGATGGAACGGACGTCAGCGTGGACCTGCCGGTAGGAGGGGTGTGATTGGGCTTGAAACTGGGGGTTTCTGTCAGTCTGATTGTGCTCTTTGCTGGTCACAAGTTAGTAAAAGCTGTTTAGGGGAGCAACAGACCCTGTGGTTTGAGGTCTGCTCAGTTACTGGTCATAAAATGGTACTAAAAGAATCATTAACTTGATTGTTCAGTGAAACCAGAGAGTGTTTTGTTAGGTGTTTTTGTGCTTTCTGCCTGGAGTGCTCTCTAGTGTGTTCAGGTCATTCTTTTGTTAATGCTTAACTTGGGATAACGTTTGGGATGAATGGAGTTTGCTGTTCAGTCAGGTGTGTGGATGCATGTGGAGCAGGAAGGAATCTCAGTGTTAGGGGTTGGAAGGGACCTTGAAAGATGGAGTCCAACCCCCCTGCCAGAGCAGGGTCACCCAGCTCAGGTCACACAGGAACAGATCCAGGTGGGTTTTGAAGGTCTCCAGAGGAGACTTCACACCCTGGGCAGCCTGTTCCAGGCTCTGTCACCCTTACCATGAATAATTTTCCTCATATGTTTCCTTTGACTCTCCTGTGTTCCCATTTGCACCCGTTGCCCTGTGTCCTGTCATTGGATGTCACCGAGCAGAGCCTGGCTCCATCCTCCTGACCCCTTTTTCATGTGGATAAACATGAATGAGGTCAGATCTCCTGGTGTAACCCTGGAGAGGAGGGATGAGCAGCAGAGCAGCCATTTCTACCTGTGTTTTGTTTGTTTTGATTAGGCGTTGGGGATGGGTGCAGTATTTAACACTAACCTGAGAGGGAAGAGAAGAATTCTACTTCCTTCTGCTCCTCGGGGCAGATTGTATAGCAGGGATTGTCTCCTAGCACGGTGCTTCCCTGGGAGTGAGGTGTTAGCCACTGTTTTACATTTCTAAAGCTCCCTTAATATCCACGTGTCTGTTCTTCTCTGCTTAATTACATACTTGCTTTGGGCCAACAGGATGAGCAGAAGCAATGTTGTGCTCTTGTTTTTCCATTACCACGTGCTCTGGTTATTAGGGACTTGTTTTGAGCTCATGTGGCCGAGTCAGGAAGCTGTGAGGCTGGGAGATCTTCTGATTGGTTCCATAGGATTTGGCTGTAATAATATTTGCTCTGATGCTGGAGCTGCTGGTGGGGATGGATGTGTGGAGAAGCCTTGTGAGGGCTTTTCATTCCTTTTCTTGGTTGAAGCACAGTTCTAGAGGGTTCATAATTAATGAGGAAGGCTCAACTTGTGAAGAGTATTGAGCAGCATTTTTGGAAAGAACTCTTGTAATACCTAGAACTTGTAATATTTTTTAATATCCAGAACTTTAATCTAGAGTGAAATAAATACCTTAACATCTTTATTTGTGAAATGACTATAGAGATGGGTGTTTACAGAGGGCAATAAAACTGATTTATACGTCTGAAATAATGTAATAAATCAAACTCAGTGCCTGGCGTGTTTGATTTGAGGCCAAGAATGCCCACAAACACTTTATAGCAAGAGTTACTCTTAAAAAGTACTCGAGTTTAATTTGGTGTCTCCCAATAATCAGAGCAGTAATCCTCAGAGTTGGCTCTGTAGGCAAATTCCTGGCGCCTCTAATGACATTTCTAAGACTTTGAGGAGCATAAATTGAACCTGAAGAGGTGTCATGACCTGCCAGCTGGACTATAAAATTGAGATCAGGGTGCAGCAGTAACTATTTATTTCCACAGGAAACTTCTTTTGCTTTTGTTGTCATTTTTTTTTCTTCTTTATGAGCCAATGGAAAACTTTGTGGCCATCTGAAGTAGTGAGTAACAGTAACTGAATATGCTAAATCTACCAGCTACATGCAGTAATTACAGTGCTGACATCTACCAGTTGCTTTGGTGATTAAAATACAATAAATTAAAAGATAATTTTTCGTTTCAGTCTCCTTAATGTGATTGTTCTTGTCTCTACTTCTATCATTTGGATTTTGGGGATTGACTCTGCAAGAGGAAGAAAAAAGAGAGGCATAGGGTACAAAATCCTGGCCAGACAATCATAACTTTCTAAAATTTACAGCTAAATTACAAATACATGTGTATCTATTTTTATTTTATATCCATTTTTCTTTCTTTTACAAACAATTTCCATGAGAATTCTCTTGAGCTAAGAACTTTTCCAAGTCAGATTGTGTTACTTTGGCAGTAAATTAGATTTCAAATGAGCTTTTGTTATCTCAGAGGTGCCTTTTGGGTCTGCCAGTTCAGTTGTGCACAGTCCCATTGTCTACCTAAGAGCTCTGTGAAACAAAAAAAAAAAAAAAAACAAAAAACAAAAAACCCAAAAGCCAAACAACAAACCAGAAAGTGTTTCTTAAGACTGAATTACTGAGCAAACAGGTTAGTTCATGGCCAGAGGAAAAGGGGGTGAATTCACTTGGCAGGGGTGAACGCTTTACCTTTTAGAATCCATGGCTACAGAAATACTTGACAGTGGCAGAAGTTGTTGCTGCCACAGGAAGAAAAGATGTTGCTTTCATTATAGCATTTGTCCTTGTTTTCCCATACCCCTTGGCAGAAGAAACAGGGTTTTTTGGCAGCCAGGCAGTAAGCTAACTCCAGAAAATGCTGTGGCTGAAAATAATTGGTATCATTTTGTTGAGTTGGTTTCCAGCTGGAGTGATTCTCCAATCTGGTTCCCCATGTGCCTCCCCAAATGTGGTGCAGAAGCTTTTAGAGGCAGTGTCAGGCTTATGCTTGCTTCAGATGCTTCTTGGGCTCTGTACCCTTACAGGATTTGCTGCAGAAAGGAGATCTGAAGTTACTGTTCATAGAACTCAATCTGAGATTGTTGAATTTCTATTTAATTAAAGTGAAAAACCCAACCCCAAACCAAACAAACCCTAGGGAACAGTATGATGTAAGCCAAACATGTTTCAGAGCCTTTTAAGCAGCAAAAACTGATGCTTTTAATGAATGTTAACAATGAAACAGAAGGGACATGTTGTAAATGATGCAGTTGGGATTGAATTTATTAAACACACAACCAGGATTTGAGCTGTACCTCTGCTTTTTGTCCACTGATCTTATCTATGGTGCCTGTCAAGCCCCTTAATCTGTCTGCTTTTCTATTTCTTCTGGTGTTTTTAATTACAAATTGCCTGACTTGAGCTGTTCATCAAAGCTACAGTCATGTGCAGTACACAGACTGGATTCTTTCTGGAAGACTAGAGACTTTCTGTGTGCTCAGTGAAACTCCAAGAAGCTTGGCTTGGGAGGTTGATAGAAAATACATGCTATCTGTTAGCTGCTGCTGCTGATGTTGTTCATCAGACACTCAGTTTGAGTTTTAATTTACCCCGAGTTCAGCTTGGACAAAAGTTGGTTTGTGCTTTTCCTTCTGCTTGTTGAAGATCCGTGGGTGGAATGTTTGCTCAGTGCTATAAGCACTGAGAGGAGAACAACTCTGTTTTGCTGACACCTCTATCTTGCTTTTATTCCTGTTCCCATGCATCTTCCCCCACTGCACCTCTGGAATTCCCACCAGCTCAAAAGCCATGAACATTCCTGGTTTAGTACCTGGAGACTCCAGCAGCTCAGTCATAGCACTCTGGGCTCCCAGGGAACCTCTCAGCAGCTGGGATGCTGGCTCTTCTGGTGGTCACAGTGGGAGGGGGAAGGCATCAGCATGACTTTGCCTTGAAAGCTGGTTTTAATTGGAGTCACCAGCATCTTAGGAAATACTTGTGAACAGATATGTTTGACAAGAATCCATAATCCAAAATCAAGTGTGTCTCCAAAGGGTTTTCAAATGGAAAAAAGTAAAAATTGAGTATTTATTGCAGAGGCAGTTCTAAGCTACAACTGGGAAAAGTACAAGGTAACCCAGATGAAGGAGAAAAACTGTGAAATAAATAATGTAAATTAAATTACAGGGATACACTTGGAACATGGACCTTATAAAAATGTCTGGATAGCTTTCTGAGGGGAACAAGGTCAGCCTTGCAAGGGCAGCAGGTAGTAAGCATGGGGTCTTGCAGAAGCAGCACTTAGTGGAAGACAGGGGTGTTTCATACAAAACCTGACCCTGCTTAACCCTCAATTTGCATAATCTCCTCATGGGCAATAGAACTTTAATTGTGTTCCAGTTTCTGTGTGTGCAACCTAAGTTTTAGACAAAAGCTTCCTGGTGGTGGAAGGTGAAAGGCAGAGATTATGAGAGTGGGTGCTCTCTCAGTAGTTGGTCATCTTAGGATATTCCCTGCTTATGCATGCATGAAATTTAATATGGAGATTGCAAAATGAGATGGTTTTGTCCTTATTATAGTGAAGTATCATTAAAACAAGCTCTTAAATAAACCAGTCCAAGAGCCCTGTGGAATAGCAGGGGTTAGCTAAAAGCTGTTTACAGCTTTGGAGTAATGCTTACAAAATAAAAAGGACTGTATTTGTAGTGATTATTTAAAATAAAATTAAGAAATCTATCTGGAATACTAAAAACTGCTGCTAATGAGTGCTAATGGCTCTGTGTGTGGAGGGAGAGGATCTGTGTTGATCTGACTGCCAGGTCAAGGATGTATTGTGATCATTGATTTTCCTCAGGAATCTACTCTAGCTGTTCTAAGAGCATGGAGAATATTTTGTAGCTACTTGCTGAGAGTTTGTAGCTGTCAATATGAAATACAGAATGCTGTCTGTGGCATAGAGGCTGATAAAAGAGAAAATCTAGTAATGCTAAAATACTGGTGTTCATCTGAACTATCAAAACACTTCTATTTGCTTAAGCTACAGAAAGACCTTTTGGGGACTGAAACTTGAAAAATCCATCCTGAACTGAGTGTTGGAAAGCAGAGGTGTCTGTGTGCTGTGAGGGGGCCCGAGCCACACTGCAGGTTGATCCAGGGTGCCAGATTTAAATGAATGTTGAGGTTGAACATTTACCTGCTGGCCTAGGCCCCGGTGGCCGCTGGCCTAGGCCCGGGTGGCCGCTGGCCTAGGCCCGGGTACCAGCTGGTGGTGAGGCCGTGGAACAGGCTGCCCAGGGAGGTGGTGAAGTCCCCATCCCTGGAAGGTGGTCAAAAAAACCTGTGGACATGGCAATTCAGGACATGGTTTAGTGGCCATGATAACGTTGGGTGAGTGGTTAGACTTGATAATCTTAGAGGATTTTTCCAACCTTAGTGGTTCTATGATTCTCTACTGGTGGGAGGTATTTAATCTCTGAGCCTTAATGCTGGACAAGCAGTTCAGATATATTCTGTATCAAAAAGTGTATTAGAAAGTACACTCAGAAATAATAAAGTCAATTGTGTAACTAGAAAATACAAGAAGAGGAGATACAAGATAAAATAAGGTACAAGAGAGGAAAAAAAAGAGACTTCTGGCAAAACAAACTGACCAAGTATGAATGATTTGAATTTTTACCTTTTTCTGTATAGGCTCAATAAGCCTGAGCACAGCACATTAAAAGTCTTCAGTATAGGATTTGAATAAATGTACAGTTATGATAGGTTTTGAAAGCAATTCTATAAAGAGTTTTGGGGAAGTGCCTTTTTTCTTTCTCCAGAGAATAACAGAACAAAATGTTTAATCCCAAATGTTTATCTTCCTATACTTGGGGGAGAGATTGAGTAAATAAAGAGTTTATAAACTCTCTGGTGGTTGAAATAATTTTCTGCAGACTTCAGGGCTTTTTACTCAGTACAGGAATATGTGGTGCATGTTGTCAAAGGCCAGGGCTAAAGCAGAGAGGGAAGCAGAACTGGTGTTTTGCTGCCAGTGGCATCTTCAGATAAAGAAGAAAATTGACTGGGGAGTTTGGAAAAGTTCTTGGCAAGATTGGTGCTTGGAGTTGAGGAGAGGAGCTCCATTTGTAGGTCAGTGCTTAAAGCCATAAGAAGATCAGGGTGATACAAACGAGTCCATCTAACACTGCCTTTGCAAAGATAAGGGGGTTTATCCCTCCAGTTCTCCAGCAAACCTTCCTGGTGTTCATTACAGAGGCTGGTTTATGATATTGAGGTGAAATCTTTTCCCTCTGAAGCTCACTCACTGCTGGAGCTTTCTCGAGGTTTATTTTTTTCCATGTGTGTCATCTGGGAGAAGGGGGATTAGCTTCCTAAAGAAGGGCCAGGCTGATCTGCTGCTCCCGCACTCTGCAAACATGCAGAGGTGACATCCTAGCAACTGGGCAGCTGTAAATCCTGGGTGGGGGAGCCTGGCTGCTTCTGGGGGGTAAAAGGGCCCTGCAGAGGAAATTGGCATGAATATGAATGGTAACCCTCTTAAGGAGATGCCAGAAACCAGGAAGGAAGGGGTTTGCCCTTCAGTGGCTACTGAAGGCAATAGCTGTTGTTAATTATTGTTAATAAGCAATGTTAACATAATCATTTGAAATCCTACGACAGAAGATTACAGCTGCAAAGATAAAAGGGATAATAAGCCCCATAAAAGTAGAGCATCCTAATTTATTTTTTTCAGAGTTCGTGTTATATAGGAACCTCTTTTGCTTCCCAAATAAATAGAGGAGAAAAATAATTTTCTGATGGGGGTTTTACATAGAAAATTAGTTACTTGGGATTTTTATTTTGGCTTGGTTGTTTATTTTTTTCCAGTTTTGGGAGGTCGATGTCTTTCCCTGGGATGAAAAGTGATAGAAGCCTTGAGAAGTGAGCCATTCAGCTGGGGCCTGCCCAGCACAAAGCTCTCAGCCCCTTGCTTCACCGTGTTGCTTTCCGGGATGGAAATGGCTTTTACACCACACAGGCAGCTTGAGTGTGTGTCCAGAAGAGAACCTTCCCTCTGACACCATTTAAACGTTGCCTGTCTAGTTCTAGGTGGTGGCTGGGATGCCTGATCCGAGGTGAATGTCTCCACGTCATTCCAGCCACCGAGGGACAAAGCAGCCTGGAGGGAGGGAGCACAAACCATCCCAGAGCGATGCAAAAGATGCTTTTATCTCCTTCCCACGTGTGGCAAAACCACTAGGTGACCTGCCCCGTATGATGTGTTTTATTGAAGTTTCCCAGCTCAGTTGTTGATTCTCCCGCTGTGAGATGTTTGCTCTTCCTTCCTGCAGATTGCAGCAAACTGTGCAAATCGAGTAGCTGGGTCTGAGAGAGTTACAAACCCAGGCGGTGCTTAATTTGTGCCCTGAAGGGAGGTCTGGCCACTGGCCGCACTGCTGAGTGGAGTGGTTAATAGCTCATCGCTTAAGTAGCTTGAAAATATTTGTCCTTTGAGAGTAACTTGAGCTCTGCTGCAAGGAAAAGAAAGGCTGTGGGGAGGGTGGGGAAGCCTGGAGCTGCAGCAGGGTTAAAATGTCATTTACATTGAACGTTGCCATTAGAAAGCTTGGGTCATTTTTCAATCATAATATGTAGTGTATCTCTGCTGTGTCTTCCCAAAACGCTTGGGATCACCACCTCGTTCAGTACAAAATCATTTTGATTCACAAAAATCGACCAAAATACTTTGCTTGCCCTTTGCCTCAGTATGAGGAAGGACTTCAGTCCAAAATTGAGTGTAAACTAGTTGAAGAGCAGGGTAGAGGACAGTGGGAAAAATTCTGCATGCTGCTTTATGTGGTTATTACTCGGTGATTAAACCAGATTATTCCTGAGAATAAGAATTCTGGCTGGGCTGGAATTTTGAGAGTTGGACTAAATCTGTTGACTAGTAACTTAAAAAAAAGCATACCTAGGAAGTTAACCCATTTCTCAAGCTGTAAATGTATAAATATTAAGATAAAAGCTTGCAAGGTGATAGCATGATGGAAATAGATCAACCCTTCAACTGCCTGGTAACTATAAATCCTCTCTGCATTGCTTTGCATTTAAAAATACTTATTTTCCAAACTGTCTTGTACTCTGACTTACTAATGTAACTAATTTAGGTATTTCAGATGTCCATGTGTTCTCCAAGTGCTGTTTGTTCAAGTTCCTTTGCCCCAGACTGTGTCCTGGCAGCTGTTAAAAGCCCTTCCATGTGCTTTGCTACCTGCTTCCAAACTGCTGGCTTGCCTCAGTCTCAAACACAAGGAAATTTGTAAGCAGTTTGCTCTGAAAATTTCCCAGTTCTTGTACAAGTTGTACTTCCAGTTGTAGGTGAGTGAGGAAAACCAAAAAGGAGCAATGAGAAAATGATGTTTGAACACTGTGGTGTGTGTCAGTGGTGATGTTTTCCAAAAGAGGAGGTTGTGGAAGACTTGTGATGATCTGCTGTGTGCTTCTTGTGAGGTTTGTATTTCTCTCTAAGAAAAACAACCATCCAAGAATATGAGAAACAAAATAATTCCCACATTGTATGTTCAGAAAGCTTCATTTTGCTGTTCTCTTATTATGGAATTAGGATACAAAGCACGCCTAGAAGAAGACAGATCTAGAAGAAGCTAGATGAGATGTACCAGCTAAATCCCAACTCCTTTTCTCTTTTCAGAAAAAAGCCAAAGGGCAGCTGCTGTTTGAACAGATCATGTATCATCTGGACCTTATAGAAAGTGACTACTTTGGACTGAGGTTCATGGACTCTGCACAAGTGGCTGTGAGTAGCTGTGCTCTGCTTTGCTCTTCTTACACTCAGCCTGAAAGTGAAATCTTATCAGTTGCTGCTGAGCTAAATACCCAAAGTGTTTGAGGCCAGCAGACAAAATGGAGGCAATCACATATATTCCTTGACTTCTGTCAGGGTCTGTGTCAATTTGAAGGTGACATCAGCTTTGTACAATGGCAAAAACCTCCCCATACTTGAATCTTAGAAAGAAGGTAACAGTTCTGGACAGTGTTACCAACTCCAAGGCACCTGATTGCTTCTCTTCAGAGTGATTGCAGTTGAGATTTATGCTTATCTTGTAGAGAATATTCTCTTAAGAACAAATACATTGTGTTCAGCATCTGAAGCAGATTTCATGGCTAGTGACATTAGCTGCTGATGGGCTGCAGTTCCCAGTAGTGAAAGTGATTTTCAACCTCTTGCAGAACAGAGGTGTTTCACTGTAAGGAGAAAAAGACCATTAGACTAACAGAGGGGTGTCATTCAGAGCCATGTACACCTTCTGCCAACACAAATGGAAAAAAAAAAAAAGCCCATTTCATGCTATTTCATCTTGTTAGAAATCCCATGAGCTGTGCTAAGCACGTGCAGTCCAGAATGTTGGGTAATGGTGTTGAACTCCATTGCATTTCTCTCTCTGCTTGCCTTGTGGCTTCTGAGCTATTTCCATGTGCCTCTAGGGGCTTGTCAGAGTTCACAGTGGGTTAGTTGTAACTGGGGAAACTGGATGGTAGCCTTTTTCCTCTCACTGTTCTGTTAGCAACACATCATTCCATCTTCAAATGGGGAAATAAGAGCTTTTCTGCCTCAGCAATTGCTGATGGCTTTTCCTTGGCCAGCAGATTGTCCAGACACCACCTGATACTGCACAATCTACCCTAGGACAAGCAGTTTTGGACTTAGTTTGCTTCCTTTTCTTAACTATGTGTCACTGAAAAGAAGCAGAGTAGAGATAACAATCTGTTTCAACTGGACTGTAATGATAAACTCTGAAGCAGAAAAGATTGCATTTTGCCAGAAGAGCTGAACACAACATCCAGAGATAATTGCTTGAAGACATGAAGAGCTGTGGTGGTGGCAACTGTTCTTGCAAAGAGGAGCTGGCACATTCTAGCAGGAACCCAGTCTGCAGTGGAAAACAAAAGACAGAGACTAATGGAGTGACTTGTCAAAGGTTATTCCAGAGACTTGTTAAATAAACAGTGCAGGAACCCAGCCTCTTAATTGTCCACTGGCTCTGGAGGAGAGAATGTTTCTGCAACCCAGTTGAAATATTAGTTATATTTCCTTACTAGCTACTTGCACCTGGTTATAGAAAGACACTGGCAAACTAGCACCATGTAGTTAAATAAAAAGCTGAGGAATTCTCTGCCTGAAAACTCATTTGTAGTTCAAACAATAGATGAATTTTGAACGGCTGAAGAACAATGTGGGGTGAGTTTTTTTCTTCTTTTTTGCTGCTGAAGTGATTAGTAGTTGAGTGTTTGAGTTGATGTACTGGAGAGTGAGGGGAGCCCAGATAATCCAGATGCTTGCTGACATTGAGGATTCAAATCCAGCTTCTTTCAAGAAGTTCTTGAAACTATTAGTGGAGAATTGTCATTTTCATGTGATTTCTATGATCATTACTGGTCTGAGGGCTTGGAATAGATTCTTCCCCCTCTCCTCCAGTGACACCCAAGATGAAGATTGCTGTTGACCTCTTGGACTGTTTGCCTTTTCCTCTAGCAATGCTGGAGAGATGTTGGTAGGGAGGAGGCACTGAACACTTGGCAGGTGGCAGATTTCTAAAGTACAGGTCACTAGCATCAAATACTTCTTCTTCCTCATGGATTTGTACAACAGGTTGGTTTGGTATTCTCTGGCAACTTTATCTAATGTAGTGCTTAATGCTGCAAATGATTTGGGCAGCATTGCACTGTGTGCACCCATTAATTCCATAAAACATGGGACTGGTTTTAGCCTCATTGTCTTACTGGAAAAAAAAAAAACCAAACCACCTTGTTTACTTTCCCTTTTTGAAATGTTGCTGGATTGGGGTTTTTTTTATATTTGATTCTTGAAATTTCTGAAGCAGCACCCTGTTTGAGTCAAGCCTTTCAGTGCTCAGTGCAGTCTGGTCACACTGCTTTTTGTTTAGCAAACTTTATCTCTGGATTTCAGAGGTGGACTGTGCAGAGCAAACCCTCATCCAAATGTCAGCTTCTTGCCAGGTCCACTTGAATTCCATTTGAATCACTTGGAAGAAATCTGCAGTTTCCTGATGCCTGTGTGTGTCCGTGCACGAGTTTGGGGTTGTGTGGTTGTTGTTGTTTTGTTTTCCCCCTTCCAGTTCTGTTTCCCCCCTTCCACACACACCCAGCAGCTGGAAGAGCAGAGGCAGAGGCTGCTGGTGCCTGTCGCGGGCCTCTCAGTTCCCTCCTGGAATGTGGAGGAGATGAGAGCAACAGGAGGGAGATGAAACAGGCACATCCAGCCCTGGAGCCTAGAAATGGCTCTCTTGGCCATTCCTCTGTCTACATCACCTGCAGGCCTCTGAAGTTTGGGTATGGTTTATGGTGGAGGAAGGTGCAACTAAACTGTCTCTTCCAGCAAGTGAGTGTAGGGAATAGGAAGAGGGATGATCTCATTTAAGGAAAAACAAAATGCTCAGCTCCATGTCACTGTTAGTGTAAGCAAAGTTGACTTAAAGGTTTGCTTCATTCTCCTTAAGCCTCCTGCTTGATTTCAAAAGGTGAGGTCTATTTCAGATGGAATTCTCCAGCAGCTTTGTCCTCGTGAGCATTTCCAGCTGTGTGCACAGCAGCAGCAGGGGATGGTTTGCTGCTTCTGCTCTGCAGCTCATACAGCAATCCCTGTATCCTGGCTGTGTGACAGGCTGACTTCACACCCCCTCTGCAGAAGGCAGGGCTGCTCTCAAGACAGGAATGTGTTTGCACTTGGCATTGCAACCTGAAAATACCGGTTCTTTCCCATATCCCTGCTGCCTTTCTGTCCTCCTGTGGGGCCAAGTGAACTGCAGGGTACATAGCTTGACAAAAGGAGTGTTGCTAAGGGTCTAATTCCCCTGTAATGGTTGCAGAGTGAGACTGGGGATGAATGGAATGAGGTGGTGTAACCTGGGCACGGGGAGCCGTGCGGGACGGGCTGTGCTGGGTGCTTTGGCTGGTGAGTCAATGCAATTAAGCTGAGGAGGGTGCCCTGTTTACTGCTGGACTGCCTCAGCTCCTGGGGAAGAGGGAGCTGTTCACTGTGCACAGCACTCAGGAGGAGGTCTCTGCTGCTGGCTCTAAGCTTTCCAGCTTTATCTTCAGTTTCTGGTGTACCCTCTTCAGCAGTGGCAGCATATGCAGTTATTTTGAGGAGCACAGCATGTATGGGTAGATGTTTCACTCAGCCTGCCACCTACAGCTGAATTTCCATGCACTCTAAGTAAAGCCTTTCTTGTGCTTCATGTCTAGTGTGTAGTTTGTAATTAGTAGGTGAGGCAGTCACTTCTGTCCTCCATGTGCCAGTTGCTGAGATGTCAGATGTGAATGCTCTTTGGAAAATTAAGAGCTGACTCTGTGTTCAGATAGAGACAGCTTTGCTGACACTACATTGGAGCCATCCAAAGAAAATGCCTGAAAGCCAACAGTGTTTTGTCTTTCCCCTTCCTCTCCAAGTGGACATCACAAGCAGCTGAGTGCCAAGAGTCTCCAGATATGATTTATGCCTCTCTGCCACTGGCTGACCTACTAATATGTGAATTGGGTGCTTGTTTGCACAGGATGAAAATTCTAGTAATTAGAGTGGTTTGTCAATACTTTTTTTCTTCAAGTCCATGCTTTCTTGCAGATTGGCTTTAAAGAAAGTATTTCAGGACATTCCTGTTGTTCCAGATTGACATTTTGCACTGCAAACTTAGGAGTGAAAGGATTTTTGATGAGTAGAGAGCTGTGAATTGTGAAAGATTTGGATTGTTTTAATGAACTACTTGTTATTCCAAGATGGTCTTCACTAATGAATTGGGTTGTGTTGGTTTTTACCTTTTTGTTCTTTCTGTGAAATTTCTGTATTGATAATTCAATGTCAGTAATTTCTTTTTCAGCATTGGTTGGACAACACAAAAAGCATTAAAAAGCAAGTTAAAAGTAAGTGGCCTTTCCATCTTCTCTTGGGGATTTCATATTGAACACCCAGGAGGTAGAGAGAGCTGAAATAAGGGGGAGGAGGGGCAGCAGTGTCTTCTGAGGGCTGACATGACCCAGTGGCAAAACCTGGCATGGTGCTGCTGATTGTTTAATGACCTCTTCCCTTTGTAGCTCATATTACTTCAGTCTGATGTTGTTAATTAAACATGTTAGATGCTCATTAATTATAGTTAAAATGCAGTGAAGGCAGCTGAAGATGTTATATGGATCATTATCCTATAGGAAACTTCTTGGGAGTCTCCATCCCTGAGGCCAGTCCTGAAAGCCCAAATCTGTGTTACCTGCTGCACAGGGGATTAGTGTGGCCTGGCCCTGGCAGGGGCACGTGCTTGGGCAAGCTGGGCCATCAGCTGCTCTGTGCTTAGCACCATCCTTGCCCTCCACCCTGGGGAGTCTTCAGGGATTTGTGGAGCTGTGTTAATACACCAGGGGCTTGGGAAGCACTGGGAGAGAGAAAATTCCTCCTGTCAGATGCAAGAATCAGCAGAGCACTGCACATTTTTCAAGGACTGTTAATCCATCCTTTGGCTGAATTAACCCTTGGGTTTCCAGAAAAGAGGATTCCTCCACAGAAGGGGCTGTTCAACCCTGTCAAATATGTCTAAACCTCTGTGAAACTAGAGCCTGAGTTGGCAGGAGTGGGTGCTTGCAGAGCCATGGGAAGGTGCTGGAGAACCCAACAGAGTGTCTGGGGGTTTGATCCACTGCAGAGCTTTCTTGGTGATGGATAGAGCCCTTAAATATAGGGATTAACCTAGAGCTGTGTGCTTGTGGCAGGGCAAATCAACTTGCTGTTGCATTGATTGTTAGATGGACTCATTAAACTGTTCTGTGCATCTGGTCGTGTCCTTTCATCCTGATGTTTTCTGGGCATTTCCCTGCCACAGAAGAATTCTCAGCCAACTTCAGTCACGTTTTGTGTTGTGATTCTGTGTAATAAAAACCCCCAAGTGCCATCCAGTAACTGTTCCCACTGTCTGGAATGAATTCTGCTTTGCAGTTGGCCCCCCATACTGTCTGCATTTTCGTGTGAAGTTTTACTCCTCAGAGCCCAACAATCTGCGGGAAGAGCTCACAAGGTAAGAGGGAGTTTTTTTGTGGAACAGAGGTACCCAAGCAAGGCCAAGAAGCCTTTTTATTTAGAAATGTATCATGTTTTGGAGAATTCCTTAGAATTTATTTTTATTTTTCTTTAAGCTGCATTTAACTTCCACCATTTGGAACCACCCTGTCTCTCCAGGCAGAAAAACATCGAATTGCCGTTTAGAGCTTCCCTTTGGCAAGAAAAAAAGAAGTTCAGTTAACAAATAATTACTTTTATGGTCTTTGCAGAGCTTGTGGAAAGGGGTAATAGTATTTTACTACCGTGTTGAGATGTGAGTTGCCAGTAGGGTTGCAGTCTGAGGTGAGCAGCAGTTTTCTCTCGATGAAAGCAGTTCCCAGATCTGTTCAGAATGCTGCATTTGGTGTTGGGCTGAGCCACACTGGGGGTGTTTTGAAGGCAGCCACAACCTGCCATCTGTCAGCAGTATCAATCTGGTGTAAAAGGCACGTTTCATTCTGCTGTCACCACTGCAGATGATCCCTTTGGGAGAGAAAATGAAGCTGTGTTTTCCTGCTGGCTCTATGTGCATCATTCCCTCAGCCATTTGGAAAAGCATGGAGTGCATTTGTTTGTTGTTCAGGTTTCTGGCTGTGTGGCTCCTGGATCTGCACTGCAGCCAAATCCCTGGGAGTGCTACCAGAAGATTACAGTAGCATTACCCCTTGCAGCCATATGTACCCTCTGCAGCTCCATGCTTCCATGTGCTAACATCATGTCACAACTGCTCTTCTTTAAGTGTTTTCCTGCTGATCTGGGAAGAGTTTTTCCTCCCTGGTCATGTTCCTAAATAAACATGTAACTGTATTGAAAAATCCTAACCACAGACAGAATTAAGACCAACATCTGGCCCTGCCACTGTGAAACATTTTGATCCATCCTGCCTCAGTTCTGCCAGTCAGACCTTGCTGTACAGGTTTTAGCAGAGCAGACCTGAAACCCGAGGGCTTTTAAACCCTGTCTGTCTGCTTAGCTAATCCCCCAGAAGAGGAGAACAGCAAGTTTCTCTGTCTGGAGAACATCTGATGCCTTAAAGAAGCAGTGGGAATGGGAGCTGTGCTCTGGGTTACACGTGTCTCTAGCAGGGGCATTGTGAGGCTTCCACCTTTATTTTGTGCAGCAGGACACCCAGCTGGAGCCCCTTTGCAGCTTCCAGAGGTGCAGCTTGCTCCTGTTTTCTGCCAGCTTCCCATCAGATGCCACCAGAGGTCATGTAACACAGCTAAGCATGGGAAGTATGCTCCAGTTGTCTGAGAGTGTTATGTGGCTGATAAGCACAGGCTGGTCACACCCACTATACACTGGAGGCCTGTGCTCATTCTTTTGGAATCTAGGGTCAGCTGCAAACAAATCTCTTCACCTTGTATAGGGGTCAGTGTTCAAAATGCTTTGGATAATAAATGGGGTTTTTTTGGCAAAATAATAGTGGATTTGAAATATTTGAGGGAGTCCAGTGGAGAGCTGTGCAGACGATGAAGGGACTGGAGCATCATAGTTGATGGGCTGAATTCTCTTGTTAAAGGAAAGCTGTGTACCATAATGGAGCAAGAGGGCTGGCTACTCCCAGTGGATGCTGGATCAGGACTGGTGTTGAGCACCAAAGGGTTTCTATTCAGTATTGCCCAATTTCTGTGCAAGAAGAGCAATGAATAAGCAAAGCACTGAGGGAAAGCTCTGTAAACATGTTGAAAAGCCTGCAGCCTGCTGTGTATTTTTTTTTGTCACTTTGCTGTCAGCTTTCTGGGTTAGATTTTAAGCACTCCATATTAGGAACATTTATTTTTGAGAGACTTTAAAGCATTAATTCTCTTATGTCTGAATAATGAAGAGAACATGAAAGATGCAAGTACTTTGTCCAAGGAGGAGCAGAAGAGAAAAAAATGAGACAGGTATCCTGTTTCTTTTCCATGCAACACTGTAGTTCAGTGTGTGACAACTTTTAGTTTGGGGATTACTTCATGTGAAATGTGCACCCAAACCCAGCTGATAAAGCCTTGAAAGATCACTACAGTTTCTTCAGTCTTGAAAACCCATGTAAAGAGTAGAAAACACTTTTATTTAACAGGCTCTAACTTCCTTCTGTTGTCTCAATGACACATTAGTTGTGTATTAATTAATGACTTGCATTTCTTATTTAATTCTACAGGTATTTATTTGTCCTGCAGCTGAAACTGGATATTCTTAGTGGAAAGTATGTATTCCCAATAAACAGTCTTTTGTACTATTAGTGTGTTAACACAGTATTTATTGAACTTGTATTTGGATAAGTTTAAGTACTGTAAAGGTTTTGTTTTCTCTCAAATCTAACTTCTCTCTGCATGAATGAGCAGCAGAAAAATGCTTCAGTAACACAGTGCTTGACCTCTTGTTAATTTGCTGAAAATCTAGTAATGCTGTTTCACTTTCTTATCCCAACCATTTGTAGTTTCTCACTGTCAGGTAGATGAGTTGTCTGCTAAACAGTGTCAGCTGAGGTTTTAACCATCACTTCTCTTGTGGCAGATTGGAATGTCCTTTTGACACTGCTGTCCAGCTGGCAGCTTATAACATGCAAGGTGAGTAGCTCCAAGGGGGGAAGGATGAAGTTGCATGAACAGCTTTCTGCAGACTTATGACCTCTTTGAGTCTGCCCTCATTGTATCCAGAAAACAGGGTCTGTCCAGCTGTCAGTGCTGCAGTGGGAAAAGCTCTTTCTGACTAATTTTGCTGAAAGCAAAGAGAATGGCTTGATTCCTCAGGAAATGGAACAAGGACATTCTGAACATAAACAGCTTTGCCCTAAACTTGTTTTGTCAGCTGCAAACCTGTCCACTTCTACACCAGATAGGGCTGCAGTCCTCCTGAATTGCTTTGATGTAGTTACACAGGTCACTTTTTCTGGTAAATCATGCAGGTTTTGCCAGGTGTTTTGTTTCTTGTACAAAATTATTTTGGTTTGGCACTCAATTGCAAAGTCCATGTATAAAAACCACCAGCTTTTGACTTCAGCTTGTTTGTAGAAACATGTTAGTGCCCCACATCTCATGCTCACTCTTGAGCAAGTGGTTGAACAGCACTTGCTGGCATTTCAGATCCTTCTTCAGACAAAAGAGGTGACTTACTGTCTTTTTTCCCCAGCTGTACATCACTGTTAGAGTCATCTGAGACTCTTAATAATGAGTTGTCTATAACTCTTTATTCCACCTGAGACTCCAGCATCCATGGGTTCTCTGAGAGCTGTGGTCTGACCTTCAGTTGCTTGTCCAGGTTGCACTCCACTGATCTGCTGTTGTTTGGAGGAGTGTGATCTTAGCAGATGTCAAGTTCCCTGTAGTTTCAAGCAGGGAAACTCACAAAGGAAAGAGAGGAGGCTTGAAGTTGTAGAACTCTCTGCTGGAAGAGGCTTTTGGATCCTTATTGGAGGATGTAGCTGTATGGCCTTACTCAGCACAGTTGGAGTCCACATCAAAATCCCAGGAGCTCTGCTGTAAAGCTGTTGTACAGTCCCCTGATGGAGGAGGAATTTGGAGACGTGCCATGGTCTGTGCTGCACAAATTCCCTCCACAGCATTCCTCTCATCAGCCTCTCTTAGGTAGCAGGGCTAAGGCACTGAAATTCTTTCTCTTACAGATATTTTCCCAAACACTTTGTGTTCTTTCAGGGTCTCTTAATGGCCCTGATCAGGTGTAGACAGAGAGAGGTGGGATGGAGCTATAAGAACACCTGCTTTTCTAACTTACTTGGATGGAAGGAAAACAGAACACATTCCCTAGTTACACACATCAGCATTGTTGGAGCTTTAAGATACAGGTTGAGGGAAGAAGCTTTTGGCACAACAAAGAGATCTCATTAATCCATCTATCCCTTGCTTTTTCTGCTGGTTCTTGTCTCTCCTCTACCCACAAGGAGGGCTGTAGCAGGGCTTGAATCTTCCTGGCTGCCAGCAGGGTACTTTTGTTTCCATCAGCTGGAACCTAAGCTGGCTTTGACAGCATTCCTTTCACCAGAGGCGGGTGTCTGAGTGGGAGTAAATTATTCCACAACTACAGACTTCCTCAGTCAGCATAAAAAAATCCAAACAAAACCCAGGAGGAGCTGAAAAGATGTTTATTATACTTACAGTCTCCTGAAATCCAACAGGTTTTTAGATCACATATAGTTGTTGCAGCCATGGAATATTGTATGTTTTTATTTGACTTCTCCAGGTTTTCCCAAAGATGTTTCTGTTTTTTCTCTACACAAACTTCTGTGTAGGAAAATGGAAGAATTATTGGCCTGTATTGGACACCCAAGGTCCAAGTTACAGAATTATTCCTAATTTTCTTGGATATGAGCTGAACTTTAAGAAGCGACTTGAAATCAGTGGCTCAATTGCTTAATGACAAAACCAGGATATTTTAATAAACACACTTAATTGTGAGTTCCAGCATTTTAGGCATGAATCAGTCTTTAAAAGCTGACCTTTTTAGCATCCAAGGAAAAAAGGAGCTTGCTGCTGTGTCTGGCACACCCATGTTCCATATGCTCTCTATACAGCATCTCTTACTGCCCCTGTTGAGCATGCAGCAGTGGCTGAGCCACCTGAATGACCCAGGAGGGCATTTATCATCTTCTTAGGTGAAAAGCAGAGCAGCAAATACCAGCTGTGTGATTGTGCCCTTGCCAGAAAGGGGAAAGGGGAGTTTCAAGGATGTCAGTAAGTATGCAAAAAAAAATACTCTTATTTATGGGGAACATTGCTTGACAATGCTCTTTTTTTTGTAGCTGAACTTGGAGACTATGATCCTGCTGAACATGTCCCTGAGCTGGTGTCTGAGTTCAGGTTTGTTCCCACTCAGACTGAAGAGATGGAACTTGCCATTTTTGAGAAGTGGAAGGAGTGCAGGTACCAGATCCTCCAGTGCTTGCTGACCAGCCCTTTGCACTGAATTTGCTGTGAAGAGAAGGAATTAGATGCTGCTGATGCTGCTTCTCTGGTCTTGTTCAGAAACATAATTCCAATATAGCTCTGGCATAATTTGTAAGAGGAGATAATGTAAAGTTTTGGAAGGCCTGAGTAAATGGAATCTGAGGTCCAGAAGCTGGAAATGCAATAATTTTTGCAGCAGTATTTCCAGATTTAAGTTTACCAAAATGACTGTGGTGTTCATGAAAATGAACCAGTGTCAGCAGTGTTTACTTTTTTTCATGAACTTCCAGTAATTTCTCTTCCTCATATCCCAGTTGTTAATTTCTGTGCTTTTTCAGGCATCTACCTAACAGCAAAAAAATTTCTTTCAGGGGACAAACACCAGCACAGGCTGAAACTAACTACTTAAACAAAGCTAAGTGGCTGGAAATGTATGGGGTAGACATGCACATAGTCAAGGTATGTTGAACCACAGCACAGTGACCTTTGGGAATGATAATGTTAGCCTTGTCCTGCATGTCAGCACTGGTTTTGCTTCAAGGTAGGGGGAGAAAAAAAGGAGTATTGTACTCCTTTCAAGTGTAACAAGTGATCTGGCTTTGCATCAACATTCCACTTTATAGTGTACATTTCTGGAAGGTATAACTTTAGTCCAAACATATCTGCTCAGTGTTAAATGTGTGATTGGTGTGGCAGTATGTGCTATGGTTTGTATTTAGACTAAAGAGCAATGTGAAAATCATCTTAATTAAATTTAAATTGGCAGGGGTCCAGTCAGCTACCAGCTGAAAAACTACAAGTAAAAATAGATCTGTGGAGAAGGAAGTGTAGAGAACTGCACAGAGGCCCTTATTACCAAGAAAAATCATAAAACTTTAGTTTTTAGTTCATTCAGCCTCACTGAAGGGCTACAAACCAGAAAAATCCCCTGCATAAGGTCACTGAAACACGTGAGCTTTGTAGCAAACAAGCAGATATGTGTTGAATTGGAACACTGGGCAACACTACATGAGTCACTGGGGTAATTGGGATAAAGGGTTAAATACCAAAATGAACATAATCTTTATTTTGTGGCAATTAGGCAAGAGATGGCAATGATTACAGCCTGGGATTAACACCTACAGGAGTTCTTGTCTTTGAAGGAGACACAAAGATTGGTTTGTTTTTCTGGTAAGCTCTCTGTTTGTACATTAAAATGTATTTCACATTTTTACTCTTTTTTCTGTTTCTTTCTTTCTTTTGCACTAGCCAAAAAAAACCCCTTGATTTGTATACAAGAGCACCATGAATATTAGGTACCTGCATAAAAAATCTGTAACCTGTCAGTGTTTTCATCCTGTCAAAAAATAATCTTTTCTTAGCATTTTTGGTAGATATGTTAATAGTCTCTAGATTTATAACATGCTAGGTGGAGGAACTTTGGGATGTTTTTTGTTATTATTATTGTGTGTTTGTTGTGTTTGGCACTAGATTGCTTTGGAAATAGAGTGTGTAGCCAGCCAGTGAAAAGGTTTGAAGTGTTCTAGGCAACACTGTACTGTTGAAAAAGCAGCAGGAGGGGGAGCACCACTGCTGCTCTTAACTGTCATCTGGGCAGACTTTTCATTAAGTAAATGTCTTTTTGTGCCCTGTATAGGGCAGAAATGTCCCTCCCTGCCCCTCAGTAAGGATATCTATTTGTAGGATAAGGATGTAACACCCCCCAGTGTCATAGAAGCATTCTGCTGTGATTTTGAAGGGCTTCATATTGAATAAAACACCAGGTGAGGAACCTTCTGGGTCGAGTATTTGAGTCTGGGTACAGAAGCTTTTATGGATTATTAACCACCCTGTCCTGGAGTTCCCATCCAGCCTTTCCAAACTGTATCCAGAGAACAAGTAGGCAGATGATTGGGTGAATTTCATCATCTGAATAGTTTGGGTTAGCCCAGGCCAACTGGAAAACCTGCTCAGAAAAACACTCCCTTTGTAACAGAAATATTATCAGGGTGTCTTGTTCCTTCACCACCAACCTGCCTCTCAGGGAGCTGCTGAGATGTAACCTGCTGCTTCTGTTCACCTTGCAGGCCAAAGATAACAAGGCTTGACTTCAAGAAAAACAAACTCACTCTAGTTGTTGTTGAAGATGATGAACAGGTAGATAAGTATCTGTTTCATTACATCTCAGTCTTGATTATACAGCACTTGTTTGCCTGCTCTTGATCTCTTTCTTGATCTTTAAGTGTGAAGAACTAATGTGGATGCTTTGCAAGATTTTTGTGATTTGGGGGAGGAGGAGAATGTAGAGGCTTAAGTAGAAAATGTCTCCATTGCTAATTTTTTTTTTCCCTCATTTTCTGTTTTCAAGAGGGGAATACCTTGTGAAACTAGAGTAGAGCAGGTAATTTGGAAACAACATGCATTGTGCAATAAAAAAATAAAAGCCAAGTACCACATTTAGTGGGACAAATTCCTTAAACAGGTGCCAGAATGATTCCTATGGGAAGGAATTGCTCAGAGCTGGTATAATAAAAATGTGAGTTTCCAAAGGGCTGCAGTGAAAGGCCAAGGGGCAGTGGTTGAAATGAGCAAGGAGTGGATGGAGATGAGAACTAAGGAAGAAGTTTTCCCAGCGGAGGGGTGGCCACTGGCACAGGGTGCCCAGGGAGGTGATGGAGGCCCCATCCCTGCAGCCATTCCAGGTGGGGCTTGAGGAGGCTCTGAGCACCCTGCTCTAGTTGCAGTGTCCCTGCTCTCAGCAGGGTGTTGGACTAGTGACCTCTGGAGCTGCCAACCCAGACACTGGTTTATTTTTTAACCATTTCAGTATCCACGGAAAACATTTTCTTCGGCTTGTATCAAACGCCGGCTTTGACTTCCCCTAGCCCCTTGCAAATTCTTTGTGTGCTTTCAGGGAAAGGAGCAGGAGCACACCTTTGTCTTCAGACTGGATCATCCCAAAGCCTGCAAGCACCTGTGGAAGTGTGCAGTGGAGCACCATGCCTTCTTCCGACTGCGGGGGCCTGTCCAGAAGAACTCCAGTCGCTCGGGCTTCATCCGCTTGGGATCCCGCTTCCGCTACAGGTCGGGCTCATCTGTCCTTCAGCACGTAGGAATGGTGCATGGGAACAAGGCAGAACTTGGTGTTCCTTCACCTGGGACACTCAAAGCAGGGAGATTGGAAGCTGAGTGAGATGCTTTAGTAGTTCAGTAACCCATGTGGATTTTTCCCTGGTGTTTTCTGGTGTGTTTTGAGGTGATGCTGGGCTGGGCAGTAGAAAACCAAAGGTTCCTCAAGGTTTGTGTTTCATACATAGCATGCTCAGTACACAGTGTCTTAGATCACCTTGAAAACCCACCCTTTTTTAAGTCCACCCTTTGGACTTGCTGGGGACACTGGGAGTCTTCTGATTTCCAAGTTCTGGCTGTTGGAACGATGGTTGGTGCTTCAGAAGCCAAAGACAAAGCCCATTCCATGGTGGGCTAGACTAGATTCTGGGTTTTATAACTATTACCATCTTTATGACTTTTGGCAACACACCTTGAGCTTTATTCTCCCCTGGAATTTTCAGCCTGTCCCAGACCACATGCACTGTGACCACAGAAATAGGCAAAAGGCAAAGGTGCTTTTCAGCAACTTGATGCTTCAGCCTTGGGAAAATGGGGTGATTATGGTGTTTGTAAAGCTCCCTGCCTCTTCTATGAGAGGCCTTCTCAAGTGTTAAGTGGGGGGATTTTTGAATAGAACTGAGATCAGGTTATTAAGCTATGAATTTAAAACAGAAATGGTATTTTGAGCAGTGTCTGCATGGTGTCATGAAAAATAAGCAACTTGTTTTATTGTTTTGTACTTTTACATGGCATTGTTAGTGGGAAAACAGAATATCAAACCACCAAGACCAACAAAGCCAGGAGATCAGCATCCTTTGAGAGAAGACCCAGCAAAAGATACTCCAGACGAACACTGCAAATGAAAGGTGACTTTCCATTTCACTCTGACACAACCTGACAGCACCTGATACCTTGCTTCTTATTGCTGCTCTGGCACAGGCCAAACATGACCTTTGTGTGTGCTCTCAGATACTTGCTTCAGGCCAACTCTTTGGTTTGCTCTTCAGGCTTTTAATTTTATTTTACCAATGTAGAATTTTATTTCTCACTCGTAATTGGGATGTGTGCAGCTTTTCCTCTTTTAGTTACCTACTTTCAGGCACTTCTAGTCTGTTTTTATTAATAATATCCTTCATATTTCTCTGATAGCCTAATGACAAATTAAATTCTAATTATTATTTGTATTTTTGCAGCACACGCTGCTAAACTTGAAGAAACAAGGTAAGATGGATTCCAACATTTCCATTTCTTTGATGTTTGCCACCTGTACTTGAGCACGTGTCTACTTAAGTAAATGTGGAGAGCACTCACCTCTCAACTGTGGTTTTGTTGTGGGGTTCTGGCTTGTTTACAGAAAACCTGCTGTTTAAAACAAAGCTCCTGTGTTGCTGTTGCAGAAGATTTTGCTGGACTTGCTTCCTAGCAGGCAGAGAGGGCTGTTTGTGACTGGTTCTTGCTGGGGATGAGCTGTATTCTGTGTGTTTCTGTGGAAAGAGATTGGGTGAAAGCACCTGAGGAAGGCTTCTCTCTGAAATCTTCCTGCTCTGGCTCTGTGACTCAAATACCTCATCAAGTGCAGGTCAGAGACTGGGAAAATAAATATTTGAAATATGGTGATGCTTTATATTCTGTACAATACATGTATTTATTTTTATATTCTTTTATTCAACATTGAGAGGGAAGCATTTTCCTTTCTTACACCTGGATTCTTTCTGCCTGTGTGGATTGGTACTTGCTGTTGCAATGTAAAATACTCCTGTGAATCTGAGTCACACACTTCTCATACTCTTCCTTGAGGGAAGAGAGGAAACCAGGCCAAAAGGAATTACCTGGTAGCAAATGAACTAAGTCACTCAGTTTTGGTTTCTGTCTTTTGTCTCAGTACCTTGTGAACTTTGCAATGATCAGCTGCAACCAGATTATTTTTTACAAGTATAGATTTGTAGATGTTGAACATCATGACAATCAGGAGATGGGGAAGGAGTGTCCAAATAACACTTCAAACCAACAGGCTTACTACAGCCATACATTTTGTAGCAGCAGTGGTGATTCTTGCAGGAGCAGGGTGAAGTCTAGGAAGGCTGGGGACAAGACTGCAGTAACTTCAATGGAGATCACTCTGTCACCTCTGTGTTGTCTTCTCTTTTATAAAAATAATCTTCAAATAATAATCTTCAAAACTGGGTGTCATTCAGGTGTTTAAAGCTCCTCTGGATGCAAAATGTGAGGATGATTAATTAGCACTCTCCTGGTGCTGCACTGTCATGCCCTTCTCTGAGTTTCATGCTGCTTAGGTCATTCTGAGAGTGGGAAGAGAAACTTTATATGCAGTTCCTCCTCCTGATAAGACAGAGGTCTTCTGATCTGCACCTAGGTGTGGCCCTCCCTGTCTGAAACTCTACACTTGAGCCTTGCTAATTGAAATGCATCATGAAAGATGTATGTTGTTCCATCCTTTTGTGTTAACTCAGCACAGGGGAATGGGATACCCAGGAGGCATTCCTTAATATTTCTGTGCAGATGTGCACTGTTTTGTGGCAGCCTTCACATTCTCTTGGAGAAGGTTGGGAAACTGGCAAGGAACTGCTTGTTTGGCCTCAATGTAGTGCTATTGAAATAAAATAATAATAAAGAATCCAAGTAGATAGGAAATCTACTGGAATTGTCAGCTTGCCAGGTTGGAGAGTTACTGTCCAGACCTTAAATCCAAAGATGAATGGGTCATAGGAGACTGGAACCATTCTTTTAAAAGATAAGAAGTCTGGAAAAAAAGTTTGCTTTTCACAAGATGCATAATAATTGTGCAGGGTGTTAATGCTTTTAAGTCTCTCAAAAATGTGAAAAGTCTCTTGGAGTTTCAGGAATCATCAGGAACAGGCATATGGGACCTAATTTGTTAACTATATTAAATGTTTAATAATATAAAATTATTATTAATGCCATGCTGAGCTGCAGACATAATTTTGAATGGCTGGCTGCTTTTATGACTCTGAAGCAATAATTCAGTCTCTTAGAGGTTGTATGCAGAAAAAACTCCTGATTTTTCCTGATAAACTTTGTAATGTGAAACCTCAAATCAGAAGAGTCCCAGTTATGGAATAAACAGTATCTGCAGCATGTAGGTGAAGTTTCTACAATGTCACATTTTGCTGGTGGTTCACCTAAAACTATTCCATTTTTGCTTTGAAAGTGCCCAGCCTTCCTGCTAAATCAGGAATGCTTCTAAACTGAACTAGTTTAGGAAAGGAAGAGATAAAAAAAGATGAATTACAGGAAAAAAACACAACTTGAACAAGTGAAAAATAATGTGATACCCTTAGTTACTTAGAATGGTGCAGCTGACCTAAACCAGGAGTTTCTGAAGTTTTCTTTTGAGAACAGTTAAGTACCTTGAGAAAATACTGTTAGACTTTGTGTTTCTTCCTGAAAATCATTTCTGCCAACCTGCAAAAACCAGTTTGTTGATCTGATTCAGACTGAAATTCTTTTTGTCTTTCAGTACTGCAAACAATGCTGTTTTCAGCCAAACTAATGGATCACAAGTAAGAACTCTTTTCTTTCACATTCTTTTTAAAGGCAATTTTCATGTAATTCAGAGAATTTGAGGATTGTTTTATTCCATGTTAAAAGCCAGTGACGTATATGACTCATACATACCTGGCAGTGAGGTCACCAAGAAGGTTTTGAATTCCACATGACAAGCTGTCCAAACTGATTGCACAGGACAGCTGCAGGCTTCCCCACTGCCTCCCCACAGCACCCCTTCCCTACCTCATTCCAGAGCCTGTACTACATGCATATGGGTGGCTGCCTGGGATTTACAGATGGTTAACTACTAAATTACATGCCAAGAAATGACTGCTAATTTGCAGGTGAGGTAATTGGTCAATTGAGCTTGAGTAAGGAAGATACCTCATGTCCCAGTACTATAAAAACTACACTATTTATAGATACAGATTTTCATAGGCACACAAAGTACCCTTGTGTGAGAGTTGTTATCCAAAGCACATTCATTCTATATGCCAAGTAACAATAGAAAAAAGGGGGCACTTACCAGCACTTATGTTGATTCCTGGTTCTAGTATTTTTTTTTCTCTGAAAGAGGGCAATGCACCTGCAATTAATATGTTGTTAGTAAAATCCAGTGTTTCTGAGCTTGAGAGGGAAATCAGAGGCACTTGTCCCCTCAGTACTGTATGTATGACCCCAGTACTGGAAAAGACTAAGGATAGGTATCCAGTGCTGTGGAAATAATGGCAGACAGCAGCTTTGTGCTTAAGGAGAAGTGGTGATATGTTTTGCTGTGTGTAGTGTCATCACTCCATTAGTTTGTGTATAGTAACTTGCTCATTTTCTGTCTCCCAAGAGCTGGAATGCAAAGCCAAACCTACCTGTGCTAACAGCAGTTCCTCCTGCCCCAGTCTTAGTGGACATAGAAAACCTCCCCAGGAGCCCAGGAGCCAGCCAGCAAGATAAGAAGTGGTATGTTCTGCTCTGCTGGGAAATGAATTTTGCTTGCTTATGCATGATTCAAGTGGCTGTTTCTCCATCTGCACTGAAAAGTTGACAGTCAAGTCAGTGGTGATGCAGCCATTTGTCACTGAATGTAGTGTGGGGAGGTGGAGACAACAGGCTTAGTCACTGCCAAACAAAAAATTCCTTCAGGGACTGAAGAAATGATTAAGTCAGGAGCAGAATTTTCAAGTCTAGGTCCTTCTCCTTTGCCATAATGCTTCTGGTAACCCTTTGCTTGGTATCATGGGGCCCAAGGACTCACCTTGATCCTTGGCAAAATGCAGAACCTTATAAATCAGTATCTTTGTGAATCATCTTTTGAACTGGGCAAGCTGATTTTTTTCATTACCTTGGGTGGAATGGAAGCTTGAGGAAAATGACAGAAGCTGAAGATAAGAGCTTTGATTTCATGTGATCAGAGTATTTTTTCTATGGATTGGATGCATCTCAAAATGAAGATGAATTGTTGGAAGATAAATGCACATGTCATTTATCTTAAAGTAATTCTATATTGAAAAGCTATTTCAAAACCAAAACTGACATACATAATTCTGTATTGCAATGCTATTTCAAACCCCAAACTGATACCTATCAACCCAGTACTTGTGCACATGTCATCTTAACATCAGTTTCTTGTGCATTCAGAGGCAGTTATGGCTTATCCTAGAAAAGGGCTTCTGGTTTATGCCAGCCTCTGCAGGAGCAGAAGTGATGGAATGGAGCAGCACCAAAGCTCTTATCCTAAGCAGTTTCAGCCCTCAAGAGAAAATCTCCTCCCATTCTCAGGTGTATGAACTGACTTTGCTTCTCTCTTAAGAGTAGATGATACCTGTTTCTAACAGTACAATGAAAATGGCATTTAATTCTATACATTTTGTGGATTAAAGACTTGATGGTATGGAATGTGGGTTATAAGGGGGGTGGTGATTGTGCTTTACATGTTGCATTTTATTGAGATGTCAATCAGAACACATGATCAATGCTGTTTCTCTTTCTTTTGCCCTTGGTTTGTCTAGTATCTGAAATCTGTGCTTGTCTCTGATGAGATCCTGTTGATCGCTCGATTCCCTGCCTGGTGGTGGGTGAAAGGTGGTGGTTTCTTTATTCTTCAGCATTCTCAATATGGTTTTATTTTTTACTCTTTTGGTCTAATTGCAAAGATATGTGCTAGAAACTGGTATTTTCTTTGGTGGAAACGTTTGGCTCTTGCTCCAAGCAGCTCTTGTTGGTTATCTTGAATCATGCTGGTGCTCTTGCTGGTATTTGCAAGGCTTCTGTTGCTTACTGAAATCCCCCTGCTTTTCTTCAGAAGCAGAGAGAGCTCTGTAGCAAATCTGCTTCAGTTTGGGTCTTGGTACATCTGGTTTAGGATCAACTTGTGCTTGTCTGTCTTAACACTAAAGCAATCTCAGTGTGGGCTCCAGCTGCTGCAGCATGTAGCTGTTCTGTGGAGGAGTGGGAGTGAGTATCAAATCCACCTGCATGTAACCCAAACCAGTATGCCACAGAGAGAGCAACTGGTGTGTTTGAGTGTATTGCTGATCCTCTGTGTGTGTTACATTTCCTAGACATGTAACTGAGAGCAAGTGTGTTCTCATGTGGTCACAGTGCTGCCTGTAAGAAAGGGCAGATCCAGCTGTAGGAAGCAGCAAACACCTGGGTGCTGAGTCAGCAGTTGAGCTAGTTCTGGTTTCCTAGATAAATTAAAATAATCCCAGAACCTACATATTGACTGTGGGGGCTGAGGCTTGGCTGTTGCACCTTCAAGGCCGGGTTTCCCAACGCTACTAACAAGACCTCTCTTCAGCTGCTACTGTCTTTAATTGGCCTGTTTCTGCATGAATTCTCTTTACTTTCTGTCAGAAAAATAGTCCTCTTTTTAGAGAGAGTTTGCCAAGGTTTTGTTGAGAACACCCAAATCTTTTGGACGGGGTATTTTGTAGCTGGTGAGATTGAAGGGCTTTAGAAGTAATCTCTTGACCTCAGGAGTTTCTGTTCTCTGCTTGGCAGGTGCCTGGCTTGGCTCCCTCACAGCTTTGAGCCCTTCCTGATGTCAGTGTTTCCTTTCATTTAAAATCTCAGTGCTGCAGCTGCCAACAGCAGTTGTGCCAGACTGTAGGAAATACTTTGCCACATAGGGAAGGATTTTTAAGATTTTAATTTTTTTTTTCTTTGCTCCATTCCCTTAAAGTTTTCAGTACTGGAAAACTGTACTGGTCTGCAGTGGTCTGAAAATAACTAGCTGCAAGGCTGGAAAGCCTAGAACACAATCAGGGTCTTGCTAACTGTAGTCTTTTCTCAAGAAGAAAAGACTGAGATAGAACAAGAGACAGGTTTAATGATTTATTTCCTTTTTGTGGGACAAATATATTTTTTAATATAATTTTTTGTGGATGTACCTTTCACTTAACTGCTTACATTAGAAAATGGGCTAACACTGCAATGAGGATTGCAGCCTTCAGTCTCCTCAGCATATCTGACAAAAAACAAATGAATTTGCCCATGGGTGCCCTTTTCATAAATGCTCTCTCTTTTTTAAAGGAGGACTCTCTCCCTGAGTGTTAATCATTTACTACTGCTGTGAGCTCTGCATGCTTCCCTGCTTCCCTGCCCTGCACCCCCTGTGCTGCCTGCTGGGCTGTTCTGGCAGGGCTGGGAATGTTGCACCAGGCTTTCTGCAACAGGAGAAGGTGGAATATGAGCTGGAGATTGTCCAGGACCCCTCTAGATGAACACCAACAGTGTTTCTAGTTTCAGATTTGGGTCATTAAACAGATAATTTACATGAAGCTGGAAGAAGGTCTGGTTCAGGAATGGCCTTGCTTGATTAATTTTAGTGCTTTTTTTCCAAGCACTTCTTGGACACCTGAGTGTACCTTGCATCAGCCTCCACTAACCCAGACCAGGGTCTTGGCACAACACAAACAACAGATCACAGTCCAATTTTCAATTTTTTTTAAAGCCTTTCCAAATCCCACTGTTTTGGTAAATTGCTTATCCCTGCTGCTGTGGAGTTGCTTGTGCCTGAGGCCTTACAGGTTTCCAGGGGCTCCTGCATCACAATGTTTTTCCAGAACACTGTTGAAAGTGATGAGTGTTCTCCCCTGCTCCTCTTCCTATTGATTCCACCTCACCATAGACTGATGGAGCACTTCAGGGATTCCACATTGAAAATGTAGGAACAGTTATGGCTTCATATGCAAAATTGGAAAGCAAGGTTTTAGTTTGTAATGTGATCATTTGGGAAGTAGATCTTCCAGCTAAGTTCTTTCTCTGTGAATCAAGCAGCTTCTCCAGCAGCCCCCCAGTCACCTGAACTGTGCATGAGCTGGCTCTGCTCTGCTCTGTGCTCCTGCACAAGACACTCACTTTCCAACATTCTCTTCTCCTTAATTTTTAACTTGCATTAGAATCTACCTAGAAAACTGCTGCTGCTTGTAGACACTCGTTTCAGGGTGTACATGTGGAGCTGCCACTTAAACCCTTCCAGCTTCATAAAGTTGCCTGGGAGGTTTGTTCCTCCATCACAAGGGTTTTCACCCGTCTGTGAAACACATTGGCTCTTGCTCAGATTGATCAACTGACAGAAGACAGTAAATAGATGAGATGGTTTAACGTGTCGTTTCAGACTGCTGCAAAGCCACTGAGCAGAACTGGGGTTTACTTGGCAGCATCAGGTGCACACACACTTGCCTGCCTCTTCCCTTGGGTATTTACCTCCCAGCGCCGCCCTGTTTGCATCACGTCTTGACCTTCCCTTCCCTTTCCTTTTCCCCTCTCTCCCATCCCTCCCCGTTGACTAACTGTGCCCGCTCCCCAACGCTCCAGGCCCTCTGACGCTGACCGGTGCCACCGCGCAGGACTCCCGTGGGACGCGTGGGCCCCGCCGAGGACCCGCGCAGGGGCCGGACCCGCTCCCGCCTCCGCCCGGCAGCGAGACGCCCGAAGCGCGGGAACGCGCAGCGCTGCTGCCTCTGCCGGGCCGGCCGCCATCACCAGCCTCTGACACGGGCCTTGCTGCAGCGCCGGGCTGCTTCTGGCGGAGCCCGGGAAGTGACCCCTCCAGCTGGCTCGGAGATAAGGACGACAGACCCCGAACTGACTAGAAAAGGGGGGGAAAAAGCTTTATGACGAAGGCTCTGCATATGGTGCTGTTGGTGCTCAGACTCTGAAGGAAAAACAACATATAGACCAGATGCCACCCGTTGCTCTTCCTTTAAAAAGTCTATCTATATATATATACATATATATATATATCTTTTTTATCAT